>CM040180.1:11524540-11677040 GCA_022606695.1 Vaccinium macrocarpon
TTTACCCATTACTTTGTATTTATGGTAGACGCAGCTGGTCTTTCACGATCAAATTAGGTGCAATGGGTTGTCTTCCCAGGCCCCACCTCTCTCTCTCTCTGCCTGGCACCATGTGAACGAACTTTTTAGAAAGGGTTATGCTTCGATAAATCTAAAGGGACCGATCACAGTGTACAGACCATGTACCGACGGCGTCGCCGACGCCGGTGTGGGTCCCAAAAGGCCAATCCGAGCCGTTGATCGTTCTCAGAATCAAATTCCGAGTGGGCTATCGCGGGAATCGAGGCAATCGGACGGCTGTATGAGCTCGATCCAAAATCACCCCATTTCATTTGAATTTTTTTGAATGAAATGGGGTGATTTTGGATCGAGCTCATACAGCCGCCCGATTGCCTCGATTCCCACGTTGGCCCACTCGGAATTTGATTCTGAGAATGATCGACGGCTTGGATCGGCCGTTTGGGACCCACACCGGCGTCGGCAACGCCGTCGGTACACGGTCTGTACACTTGCATCGGTGCAAGTAGAAGGACTCTGCTTTGCTTGGCCTATTATTATTATTATTACATTCCATGTGTTTGACACAACACAACACAATCGGCCGCGTATCACGTGACCTTAAAATCATGATCAACAGCTAGGACGATAAGAAAGCTACATGTGAGGTTCACACTAAGGCCTGATTTGGCTAATTTTAAAAAATAAGTTTTATGATTTTTTTTCGTTTTATTCTTATTTAATTTTATTTTGGTTTATTTTTCGATTTTATTCAAAAAATTATTACTTTTGACCATAATTTTATATTCTTTGAATTCGTTTTGACGAGATAAATTTAGAAACCGCAAAATCTTGACACAAAACTATCAAATACCAAACAAATTTGAATAAGGACAAATACAAAAAAAAACCAAAAAATCAATTTTTTCAATTTAGCTACTCTACAACAAAAAGTAACTATGATGATGAAAGCTGGCGAGGAAATTAATGGATCTTTATGGCTAGGAAATCGATTTCGTTGGCAAAGAGTACACTATGCCGACGAAATTATCTTTCCTCACCCAAAAACTAAGATTTGACAAGGAAATAAACATTTTCCTCGCTAAAAGGCTATCATTTGGCAACGGAATTTGAATTTCCTCTCCAAACATCAAATATTGGCGACGAAATTATCTTTCCTCACCAATTGTTCATCGGCAATTGTTCAGAATAGGCAAGGAAATTTTGTTTCGTCGCCAAATGTTAATGTTAGGTGACGAAATATTTCCACACCTTTTCTAGGACTATTTAGATTTTGATATAAATGTGTTGTATTATCTCAATGGTAAGATATAATTTACAACTTTAGTAGCTCACTAATATTATAAGACATTATTAGCAAAATATTTTTTAAAATTTTCTAGTAATGATAAAAATGAAACTATTTTTCTCTCTAGTTCTCCTCATTCACTTTTCTCATTAGAAATGGGGAATGATAATGCCAAAACCCAAATTGTTGGTGTCAAAACATTAATTTCAAGTTATCATTGAATGACTAATATGCCCTCTTCTACACCCGTAACTTTTCACCATCATTTTAATTTACAAAACTACCCTTGAATCTATTCTCTTACCATGTTTTTGATTTTTTCATATCGATCCACTTGCTCTTAATAAAAACTGACTAAAAGGTAAGAGTACTCATGACCAAAAAGTGACATCGTAATCAACCAAAATCCAATAATCATCAATAAATTCAACAAATTTAACAACTCCAGACACATAATCATCAATAATTAAAACATAAATTCTGAAAGTTCTAAGATGTGATAAACAAATAATAATAATAACTCCAAACACATAATCATCAACTTCAGTATTCTAAAAAAAACTCATCACACATCTTAATTGGGACTGAAGCCATCATTGTTGCCTGAAAATAAAAAAGCGATAAAAAAAGAAGTTATGAAATTATGACCAAAAAAAAGGGAAAGAAGCAAAGCTAAGAATTCCAAAGATTATGTAGAGAATACAATAGTCAAAAGCAAAATGTACCTTGAGTAGTTGAGAGATTAAACAATAGGCGCATAGGAGCCCACCTGAGCTATCGAGAAAAATGGTTGAAGCTTTGAATGGTTGAGGAGAACTCAAAAGACTCATAAAAGAGTTTTTTTATGCCAGTTTATCAAACGATGTACTTTTAAGTTCACAAGTTTTCAATTTTCTTTTATAGTGAAAGAAATTTACAAAATCAAAGAATTCTTGAAGACATTAATATTTTCATAAAGGTTATTATCTAAATAAATTAAAATACTTTGAAGAAATCGTGACAACAATATGAACTACAAAGAAAGGATCGGGCATGGATCCCAAGTTTGCATTTGAAAGATTTGCATTTTGGAATCATAGAGTTCATGCATAAAGATCTTAAAAGTGGAGATAACAAAATAATAGAAAAAATTTGACATTGAAGATTTAAGAAAGTAAAAACTTCAGTAAAAGAAAATAACTTCAGTAAAAACAAATAACAATAAAAGATTTAAGAAAAAGTTTAAAGAAAAACTACAAAGGGACTATAATTAGACAAGAAGATTTAAAAAAATAAAGAGGTGAAAAGAAAGTAAAAATGGTTTCTATATTAAAAGTTGTAGAACTTTGCATTGAAAAGGAAGTTGGTGTGGTGGAAGGGTTGGATAAAAGCAAATAATAATAAGAGATTTAAGAAAAAGTTTAAAGAAACACTGCAAAGGGACTAAAAGTAGACAAAAAGATTTTTTAAAAAAAATTGGAGAGGTGAAAACAAATACAAAAGGTTTATATATTAAAAGTTGTACAACTTTGCATTGAAATGGAAATTGGTGTGGAGGAAGTGTGGTGAGTTATTGTAGGGAAGGTCGTTAGTTCGATTCCTGGTGGAATTGGAGGAGCTGGGTAATGAATTAAGAATTTTTTAGTTTCAGGGGTTCTAGGCGAGGAAAATATTCATCGCCAATTGGGCCGAATAGGTGAGGATAAATTTCCTTGCCAACTGTTCCTCATGGGCGAGGAAAAACAAATTTCGTCGCTAATTGTCCCGAATAGGCGAGGAACGATTTCCTCGGAAAATGTTCCGAATAGGCAAGGAAAACAACATTTTGTCGCCAAACGGTCAAAATAGGTGAGAAAAAATTTCGCCATGCCAATTGTTACAGAGAAGCTGGAAAAATTTAAACTGCCAATCACAAAATAAAAGGAAATATATTTTTCCTTGCTAAGATTCCTTCTACGACGACCTTTAGTCAAGGAAAACGGGTGACAAATTTTTTCCTCGCCAATTCATTTGGAGAGGAAATTTAATGTTTTAGAGACGAAACTAATTCGTCGCAATACGTGAATTTTGTTGTCGTGCTAAATCAGGCCTGACAATCTTCTCATCGAATCAGGCTGAGTTTCCAGCACTGTCGGAATGGATAGTTGTCTTCTCAGCCCCCACCTCTCTCTCTCTCTCTATGCCTGGCACCATGTGAATGAACTTTTTACAAAGGGTTTTGCATGGACTATTGTACGTGTATCACGTGACCTTAAAATCATGATGAACAGCGAGGACGATATGAAAGCTACATGCGATGCGAGGTTCACACTAATAATAATCTTCTCGTTCCCGGGTCAGGCTTTAGTTTCCACTTTCTAGAATCGTCTAAATTGTATTTTCAGTATTCTTGTTAGTTCATCTTTCTTGCATACATCACAACTTCTATAAAGTTTGATCACTACTTAAACTACGCTAATTTTAATTTAAAAATAACGCGTCTTTTAAAAATAATTTTTTACCAATATGGATCTTTGTTTGATAGATCTCATCGGTAACTTTTATAATGATCTGAAAAAAAAAATTCAAAAATTATTTTGGTAAATACATTATTTTTTAGTTTGAAAATTGCACGTAGTTTCGTAGTGATCAAACTTTATGGGAAGAAGAGAGTAGTATTTTTAGTAGAACCTCATCCTTCAAGGTAACAAATACCATACAAAATTATAGAGGCTTTGATTATTTGACGAAGTTTAATACTGAAGGAATATAAAATTTCATTCGTTCTATATATTATTTGGTTGGATTAATAGTGGTTGAATTAGTAATATCATGTACTCAGAATTAGCTGAGGTGCGAGAAAATTGATTTGGACACTAGTAATTTATAAAAGCGAGTTATTTATACCATACCTCCGAAGGTAACTTCAAACTTTAATTGAAAGGCAAAAACTTTATTAATCTTTTGAACAATGCAAAGATTAAAAGAGAATGAGGAGTAAAACAGATCCACAAGGAATAAGAAAAGCATCCTCAACCCCCAAAAGAGAAGTTAGCAAGCTGCCAACCTAACAAAAATCAAGAAAAAGAAGACAGATTACAATGACTCCAAAATACTATTAATTGTGGCGCAAGAAAATTGCCCGTGCACCTCAATTAATAGCATTTTGGTTGAATTAGTAATATCATGCACTCAGAATTAGTTGAGGTGCAGAAAAATTGGTTCGGACACTTAACAGCATTTTGAGTTGCACCTCAACTAACCAAATTTTCAAAAACACAACCATTAATTGTCGGTGTTTAACTCGGACGAATTTGGTTGCACAAAATATAAAATATCTAGTTTTTTTTTTTTTTGGGTAGGCATCAAAGATATGGTTACATGACTAGCCAGTCAAACAAATGAGCCCTATAATAAACAAAATGTGACAGTGTGATTACATATATAAATTAGTGGGGTATAGCTAATGTCTTACGTATCGTCACTATCTCATAAAGCTTTACTAGTTTCTTTTTTTGAACTTCAGCTTTACTAGTGGTTGACAAGCTCATTATGAATTGTTCCAGAAATTAATTTATTTTTAATTTGACTGAAAAATTGAGTTATTGTAGTTTACGAGACGAATTATTCTCTCCTAATACCTCAACTATAAAAACTAACGTTAAATCAATTTCCTGACTTTAGTCAATTTCTAGTATAAGGCTTCCGGCACATAAAAATAAATAGGAAAATTCTACCATCCGCCCAATGAGTGGACAACAAAAGTGTTCTTTGACTAGTAAGAGTGCATTTTTATAGGTGAAAGTGAATATACTTTTACCAAAGAGCATTCTTACCAGTAAAAAAACACTTTTATCGTCCGTCATACACTTTTACCGATTAAAGAGCATTCTTACCAGTAAGAAAGCACTATCGGCCGTCTAATGAACAGACTATAGAAGGACTGAAATAAATAACGTAATTTTTACTCATATCAAATTATCAATTAGTCCCCCACCCAGTGCACCCACCATCCACCCTAGTGCTTGCAATAAATCACGCTGTGCTCGATCTATATATTCAGTTGAGAGTACTGAATTAATGACTCACTACCCTTCGCAATCTCCACCGCCACAACAGTAATAGTACTAGAACTCGTCCCAAACATGGGATCAGTCCAAGACGATCATCAGGATCTCCAAAAACCTTTGCTCCAATCCCATGAAAAATCAAAACGTGAAATCAAAGAGGTGAACGATGAGCTTGAAACCATCTTGTCCAACACAGACTTGCCATTCTGTAAGCGCATTCGGCCTGCAACTTGGATTGAGCTGAAGCTCCTCTGGCAGCTGGCCGCCCCCGCCGTGTTTGTTTACATGGTGAACTATGTCATGTCCATGTCCACCCAGATTTTCTCCGGCCACCTCGGCAACCTCGAGCTCGCCGCCGCCTCCCTCGGCAACAGCGGCATCCAATCCTTTGCTTATGGTCTCATGGTAAATCTCTCTGATCCCTCATATATATACACGAATTGTGGATTATAATTTCGAAATGGTCTTGACACCTTTTTCCCATACGAACTCTACGAGAGCAAGCAGGTAAAAAGACACGCAATTGGTCTTTGTTGATGACTTAAGTATTTGCTCACTCCCATAGTCTTGGATTTAAATTCTCCTTGTACTGTCCTAACTTTTGGGATTACCTCACCTCATGCATAATTGTGTGAAAGACAGATCTGACTCTACAGGGATGACTAGGAAGCGACCACTTCGGCCGCAATCTCAGCCTAGAAAAGGGCCTCCAATCTTTTTAGGCCATGTATTAGGGACAATTATGGAAAATGCTAAGTACCTAAAATTTTTAATCAAAAAATTACTTTGGGGGTGTTCTACTAACTTGTTTTTTGGTTTTTTAGACCTTTAGTTGTAGTTTAAATCTACAACTTGTTCTACTAAAGTGTTTTTTTTTTTTTTTTGGTTTTTTAGTTGTAGTTTATTGCAAATGGTAGTTGGTTTTTTTGGGGAGTTTTTTGTTAGTGGAATAGAGTAGTTTTTGAGTTAACACAAAACTAATTTTTTGGGAGAAGTTTTTTGTTACTCGTTAGTGGAATAGAATGGTTTTTAAGTTAAAACAAAACTAGTTTTTTGTTAGCGGAACATGGCTTTAGAAAGTGTAATCGGTGGCTCATATTTTAGTTGATTAATTGGTGAAGTGAATCTGAGTAACCGATTACACTTTCTAGGTATTTTTTTTGGTACGTAGCTGTTATGTAAAGAAGGAAAAACTTGTTTGTTTCCTCCACATTTGCTGGGGTGTAAGAGCAGATTTGGTCCTTGATTAAAGGAATTTTTTTTAAGCAACAAAAGTTTCTTTTCTTGTGAATTTTGATTTCAAATAAATTAAATCGGACGATCAAATAAAACATACTTAAAATGAGATATACGGGTTCTATACACTAAATTTAGCTCAAAAAAATCATAGCACATAAAAGTCTGTAAGTTTGTAATTTATAGTTGTAGCATTTTTTTGGGGTTGATTTTGGCTTTTGTTGTTTTGTACGTGAATTATATTGCCTCGTATTTACATTTAAGTTTGGCCTTGGTAAGCTAGAGCCGGGTGTCCTGGTGATACTATTGTACGGATTAATCCAATGTACGAACAAGCTCACTTAGGACACTCCAAATTACTAATAAAATAAAATAAAATAAAATATCAGGGCCCAATGAAAATA
Source organism: Vaccinium macrocarpon (assembly GCA_022606695.1). Lineage (NCBI taxonomy): Eukaryota > Viridiplantae > Streptophyta > Magnoliopsida > Ericales > Ericaceae > Vaccinium > Vaccinium macrocarpon. Next base: position 11,531,515 of record CM040180.1, read on the forward strand.
CGAAAAAAAAACACAAAAGTAAGTTCATTCTGGGCAATTTAGGAACTTGTTTTTAGAGTGTGTTCTTTTGTCACACACATGACACAATATTGCGGGTCCCATAGACACACTTGTGGATAAAAAATGAAAGGATGTCTTGTTTTTTCTGCGCTAGATAATTACTTGTACGAGTGGGAATTTTATTATTTTTTCTTCATTCATAATGTATTACACGTGGAGGCTGGAATGAGGCTCAATCCCGGGATGCTGTGTTGGACATTTAAGAGCTTTTATCGCATGAGTTAGATACCATTAGCCAAAATGGTTTGCCAAAAATACACGGCGGTAAACCCTGAGCCGACTGCCCCCGTCAAAAAATTAAAAAATTGTCACAAACCCATCATTTTGGATATATACATGGATGTTGAGTTATGCCTGATTTTTAACTAAGAAAAACCTTGCGAATTTTAAATCTAACTTATTATTCCGGTTTTTTTGACCAAAATTTCTTGCACGTAATGTTATGTTTTATTTGCTATCAATTACTGTAAATAGCTAGGGATGGGAAGTGCGGTGGAAACCCTATGTGGACAAGCTTATGGAGCTAAGAAATACCCAATGTTAGGCATTTATCTCCAAAGATCAACCATACTTCTCACCGCAACGGGTTTCCTCGTCACTCTGATCTACGTATTTTCCAAGCCGATTCTCATATTTCTCGGCGAATCAGAGGAGATCGCATCGTCCGCCTCTATCTTCGTCTACGGTTTAATCCCTCAGATATTCGCGTACGCCGTGAATTTCCCGATACAAAAATTCCTGCAGGCACAAAGCATTGTCAACCCAAGTGCTTACATTTCAGCAGTGACATTAGTTTTCCATCTGGTTCTGAGTTGGGCCGTGGTCTTCAAACTCGGGCTTGGGCTTTTCGGTGCAGCCCTGATGTTGAGTTTCTCTTGGTGGGTCATTGTGGCAGCCCAATTTGTTTATATTGTGATGAGTGAAAAGTGTAAGTACACTTGGGCCGGGTTTAGCGTGCAGGCTTTTTCGGGCTTGCCCGGTTTCTTAAAGCTGTCGGTTTCTTCTGCTGTGATGCTGTGTTTGGAGACTTGGTACTACCAGATTATGCTGTTGCTTGCTGGGTTGCTGGAAAACCCGGAATTGGCTTTGGATTCTCTCTCTATTTGGTGAGTTTTTTTTTTTCCTTTTACTTTTACCAAAGACAAATATTTTTATTTATCAAGTCAAAGAAAAATATGAAAAGCCACTTTTTTTGGGGGTTCGTATTTGACTAATTAAAGCAAATTGTAGGAGGGCTGCTAACGAGCAGAGTCAAGTTGTGCTTTCACTTTGTAGTGTCCGAAATTGGCTCTTCTATAAAATGAGCCTAAAACCTGAAACCTTGCTCTGTTCGTTTGTAAACAAGTCAAAGCCCAATAATTTACTTAACGCCCTTTTTAACACAAGCCGAATCTATACAAACGAACCAAACATTTTTGAGCCAATCAATACTTTAATCTCATCATTCAACAAATGGAAGAGTCTATATCAATACTTGGGTGCGCGTCGGCTGGTCCACCACAAAAGGTGACCAAAATTCCATTAGACAATATCTTAGCTTTATTTGGGTCCAAGGTGCAAGGAGTAGGGATCAAAGTGGGGTCACTTATCTTTCGTTGTAAAGCATTTGATTAATTTCGTTGTCTGCGTTACTGACTTTGGGGCAAAGCCTTTATGTATGTATAGATAGTGTTCACTATGTATTTGCTTTTTTCCTTTTGTGGTACAATATGTTATAATTTTTGCATCGGTGAAATTTTTGTAATGGTTATTTATGTTTTTGTTAAACAAAATTAGTTTGAAAATATATAGAAGCCAATTTTATGACGTTGTTTTCGGCCTCCTAAACCTTAGAGCCAGCTTTGTAATAGCAGCCGGCCCTTGTTTGAGTACTTAGCCCACAAACTATATAAAATAAAAAATCACACCAAAGGGAAGTATGTCATAGTTCGAGGATGTGTTTTATGGCTATAAGTTTATTGCCAACGTAAAAATGGAAAGCATTTTTGGAAATAAAAAGTGTACCCTTTGTCAATATTTCACTAATTTATTCTTTACGGATAAAAAAGAAAAGAAAAGAAAAGAAAAGAAAAGAAAAGGTGTTTGGTCTTATTCTTGAGCATTACTTGATTTCCAACTGGTAATAGAAAGATGGCTTTGAAAATTCGAAATATTTTTTTTTTGATTCAAAATTGCTATGTATATTGCTTCTACACTTATGTGTTTGCTTTTAACACCACTGTTCAAATTCCGAGATTCGCCCCTATTTGTATGTTTTTTACTCCTTTTTTTAATTTAAATTATTCAAAACTAATTCCAGTAACTACTTGAATCTCAATTTTTGTTTCAATCCAGAAATTATTAATTATTTGAGTGTCGATTGCAGTTTGACGATTTCAGGATTCACGATCATGATATCGTTCGGATTCAATGCTGCAGCAAGGTAAAGCCCTGTTTGATTCCTCTATGAATTTATTTTGTTTTATTGAACATGTTAAATTCTGGTCAAATTTTTAATTTTTTAGATACAGAGAATTGATAAAATAAAGAAGATATGGATCATTTTAAAAAAGGGTCATGCACCCGTTAAGGGTACAAAACGTATACTTTTGTGAGTCTCACTTGTACAAAAAAATACACTTTAAAAGTACATTTGTACGTTGAAGTACACTTGAAAATGTACTTTAAAGTACAAATGTATTTTTAAATTGTAAGTTTTTGTACCCTTAATGAGTATACTACGACACCCGTTAGCATTTCCTGTTTAAAAAAAAGTACAAGAAGTAAATAATACTAAACAAAGATAGCCTAAAGTTGTGCTTTGTTGTTTGCTTGTTTGTTGTTAATTGCTTCCTTAAAAAGTACAGCACTCTCTAAAAGTTTCTTTCACATTTAGCAAAAAAATTATCCAATGCCTGCATCTAACAGTGTCAACACGTTCGAACAAAAAATCAACATGTACGCAAATGTGCATACGCAAAATGCACGGACGGTGCATCTGCACATCCAAAAACATTTTTTACGGTCTGGATTTTACTTTTTGACCGGTAAGAAAACACTTTAACTGGTTGAAGAGTAATCAAGATCTGAACCATTGATTTGTTGAAATAGACGATGCAGATGTGTGCGTACGTACGAATAGTCGGATTCATGTTCGAAAACCATTTTTCATTTTTTTTGTTGTAGAAGTATTTTTTAACCTTTTCCACGTAAAAGAATTTCAGACACAACCTGGTGTTGAGTTTATGAAACAAACGTTAATTGAGTTTTTGTTTGTTATTTTATGCATGATTGAGCAGTGTGAGGGTAAGCAACGAGCTAGGAGCAGGGCATCCAAAGTCAGCTGCGTTTTCAGTGGTGGTGGTCAATTTAGTCTCTTTCATTACCTCCACGGCATTGGCGACTGCAGTGATGGTGTTTAGGGATGTCTTAAGCTATGCTTTCACTGAGGGAGAAGCGGTGGCCGGTGCTGTCTCCGACCTCTGCCCGCTTCTCGCCATCACCCTCGTCCTCAATGGTATTCAACCTGTTTTGTCTGGTGAGCTTCCAACAATATTCTTTGCCTATTTTCTAGTAACAATTACGGTCTGACTGTCTTAAGCACAAAATAGTGTTCGATTTCCAGACACAATGAGGGAAATATCGTCGTTTTGTAGAAAAAATGATCATTTTGGTACGTTTCGTTTTGTTTAACCATCTATTTAGAGGGAATTGGAGTGTGTTGTGCACCCGTTGCTTTGCACCCCTCGGCCGTCTAATTGTGTTTTGACGGCCGGATCCCCTTGTCCAATTAGAGTCTTATGAGTAGATCAATTAACACCGGCGCCTAGAAAATGAACAATCAAATCTGCATGGGAGGCCCGACAGGGGCCAACTGGGAATTCTTTTATGGTTCGTATTTCAGATGGGGGTTCACTATAGTAATCGGATGAATTGAGTTATAAACATGAAAGCGTAAGAGCTCAATGGAATTCCCTTCCCGGTTGCACACCTAATTCCTGTTGTCCCCGAGTGTTACTCGTTAATTCAGATTCGACCCGTCAATTTATTCAAAATTGATGTCACACATGTTAATTGTGTGTGAAGGTGTGGCTGTTGGGTGTGGCTGGCAAGCTTTTGTTGCTTACGTCAACGTTGGATGCTACTACGTGATTGGAGTCCCTCTGGGTGCTCTACTGGGTTTTTACTTCAAACTGGATGCCAAGGTGAACAAGATTACAACCTCACGTATACAATTTCATATTTGATGAATGGCAAGAAAAATGTGGTACTAATTATTTTTGTGGTTCATGTGCAGGGGATATGGACCGGGATGATAGGCGGAACGATAATGCAAACTGTTATTTTGATATGGGTCACCTGTCGAACAAATTGGAACAAAGAGGTAAGTCCTAAGTCTTTATTTTTCATTTTAAAGTTCGGTTATGAATAACCGAGCTCCTTTCACTCTCTTTTGATTCTGGATATTTGGAAATTGTATTTCGAAGGACAAGACTTCGATCGTTAGTAGAGAGACCTTCAATTTGTTGTTTCTAATTGCAGGTGGAAGAAGCTATGAAGAGGTTGGACAAGTGGGATGACAAGAAGGAACCAGTTTCTATGAACTAAAAGAAAAAGACATTTTTCATTGAAGTCTTTTCCCTCGATTCGGATGGGCAACTAGCGTAGCAAGTTAACAGCCGAGGAGGGAAACAGGAGAGTTGAAGAGAAAATACACCTTTCATTTCGGTGTAGGTTTTATTCTTTGTTGTTTATGGATTAGTGAAGAAAAAATATGGTAAGCGTGTGGTTTTGCTGTACAAGAAAAGAAAACACATTTCAGTTAATGCAAATTCTCGTTGAGTGTCAGTTCGAGTATGGGGTATCCCTCAATGGTTATTGCTGTACAAGAAAAGAGAACAAATTTAAGGCAATCGGTACCTTCGCAAGACCATGGCCGCTGAGCAGGACGAAACAAAACAGCAGCAATCTGCAAGTCTGCTATTGTTCTCATCAAAAGCTACCTAAGCCATAGCTAATCCTTGCACCATGCACCATCAATCACTAATTTAGCCAAACCTTCATAAGATTGAACACAATCATTAGAATAGGTAGAAGGATGGTGATCTTCTTGACGGAGATCTCCTGGGTCAAACCCTTCCTTCGCACAATCCACAGAATCGAACAACTTGGGTAAGATGTAGGATTGATGAACTTGAGAACAAAGAGCCTCGCTATACAAAGCGAGAGTTTCCAAGGGGTGATTAAGAATAGTAAACCGATTCTTGCAACACCTCATCACTTCCTGCATTTTTAAGCCAGTCAGTAACCGAAACAGGAGTTTCACAAGTAAATCAATACCCAAATTTGACCCCTTCCAAACATGTTTAGGCAGCTCAAAATCAAATGCTCTAGAGTTGCCTCCTTCAATCCACACCTAAGAGAAAGAAAATGAATATCCATGCCACAAGTCTTTTAGTTTTGCTTTAACTGAAATTATAGGATGGACCAACTTCCAGAAAAAAACCAGCTTTTGGGACACTGACTCAACACTTGTGCAGCTGACATTCTTTTCCATGGTCCTTGTTCAGCAAGTGCTTGACAAAGTCCTTTGTCAGACGATAGAGAAGGCCAACGACTGGATAGGCCATAGACACGCATAGAACACAACTGGAGAAACTTAGGTCAATTTTCTTTTAAGAATGACAGCAGGGACACAGCTGACATTATTTTCCATGGTCCTTGTTCAGCAAGTGCTTGACGAAGTCCTTTCTCAGACGATAGAGAAGGCCAACGTGATTCATCAAAACTGAAATCAACGTTGAGAAAGGCCTGAAAGATCCCAGTTTCTGTTCAAACCCAAAATGGATGGCTCCCATATAACAGGATGGAGTATATAATTAGAGACCTACACTCCAGACATCAGCTTCTGTACTGTAAGACCTATGCAGCACTTCTGTTGCCACGTAATATGCACTGCCGAAAATATCATTAAGCCTCACATCTGCAAACAAGTTGGCATGTTAAACTAAACTAATTAAGCCATTAAGACATGCATTACGAAGGACAAACTTGGCTTCACAAAATCTGACAACCCAAAATCTATGGCCTTTAGGGTTGAGTTTTCTTCCTTTGATGTGAACAAGAAGTTCTGATTCAGCAATTCAATAGTTAGATGACACAAACAACATAAGGAGCTAAAAAGACGAGGAGAAATACTAAAGCAAAGTTTTGTCATTAAGACAATATTGTTAATACAGTCAGATGTTTAGCCAATAATCAACATCATCATGAGTGTAAATCTTCATTGCCAAGATTTGAAGTTTGAAGCAATAGGAGCTTGCATAGGCCATAGACACGCATAGAACACGACTGGAGAAAACTTAGGTCAATTTTCTTTTAAGAATGACAGCAGGGACACAACCATGTATACACAGATACAAGAATTATTTCTCAATTCTATTGGCCTTTATATTCAACATTACTACATAAGAATTGTTACAGATCTGTTTCCAAGCTCAAAAAATTAAGAAAGAAGCGTGACCAAAAGATGAATACGATAAGCAGTGGGCTTTAGGTTCGAAAACTAAAGAAGTCTTTTGAAATTTAAGTAGCTTAAAGGAGGGCACTATGCTCGATATCAATCCACTTGTTTTTGATTGACATAGGATCCCCCGTTATTTCTTCAAATTTCATGCATCCAAGTAATGGACCCCTGTCATTCCTAGATGACAAGTGTTTCATCTGTGACATATTTCTTTATAATCTGCCAACCGTCATCTGCATACAAAAGCAAGACTTTCCTAAGTTTTTTCTAAGTCATATTATGCCATTTGACACAAAAGACATTTCTGCAAGTGTCCATGGAGCCGTCCAATTAGCTATGCAATTACCAATGATCCAATTCAAAAACACAACAAATAATGTGATACAAAGGACATTACCTAAAAGACAAAAATAGCGACACCTCAAACTTAAACACAGTAATTTATTGAATTCACGTCAGCTTCATTCTGAATCAACAAAACTACAATCTACAAGCACCAAACAAATGACACGCATAAATGAATTGCATACACAGATACACAAACGTACAAATGATATACCTTCTTGTGATCTTCCTAGTGAAGTACTTCATCACCCAAACAGCGATATGAAACGAACCATTTCTACTCTCCAAACTCTTCGACTAGACTTCAGCAAAAACTTAAGCTTGAGCTGTCGTCCCAACTTTCAAAACTCTAGTTGAGCCCCCTGCTTTTTCTTCATCATTCTCTTCAAATTTCTTTGATTTGAAACTCAGTTTCCCCAAGATTCTACTTCTGATGATGGTGAAGCCATAGCTTCAGTTTCAGATTCGAAGTTCGAAACCTGATCATATTATATATGTATTACAATATTGTAAATGTGCAATGCTATGCATAAAAAGTAAAAACTGCTGGGACAACATAGCACAACAATAATTTCCTTTATATTATAGGAGTACATCACTACAAGCATGATGGCAATGCATAAACTTTACAACTTCAAACTTTTCCAGCAAGCATAAATGCCTTGTAGGCAACAGATCTGACCAATTCAGACCCTCCCCAAGCCCATTCGAACTCTTTCACCACTCCTTCTGACAACAAATCCACACCTTTCTCCTTTGCCGTGACAACAGCAGACCACGATCTCAACATCCGCAAAAATCCATCAAACGAAAGCTCCTTCGGTATATCCAGAGTCAGCGGATCCCCCTCTGTTCCCAAACCAACACTCTCAAAAGGAAATGGAAGGGTTCGATAACCATCAAACAAGGACTGGATCTTGGGGTTCCAGTAAGGGAGAGTGGTGTCATGGAAAAGCTTCATTATAGGGTCAAATGTAGGGCTGACCATGATATCATTGTAACCCCAAATGGCGAACACACCACCTGGCTTCCGGAGAACGCGAGTGACAGTGGAGTAGAGACTTGGGAGGTCGAACCAGTGCACTGCTTGAGCAATGGTAACCAAATCGACTGAACCCTCACCTCCAATCAAGTCCACTAGTTCATCATCTGGTAAGGATAATGGGGTATGTAGGTATCGAACCCGAGGGTGCGGGATAGCGCATTTTAACTGGGCTTCACTCACATCGGTTCCAATCACATGCTCATAGTGCCCTGCAACCTGATAGAGAATTAAAGCAGGACCTGTAATTAGGAATTTTGATATAAATCACCTATTCAGCTTGTGACATGTCAGATCTAAAGCTGCTAATAACTATTTTTGTAAGAATAAGAGATCTTGGAGTCCTTTTATGTAGAAATCAACAGTTTCAGTGCCCCTCTTTGGCAAGCCTAATAATACAGGATCTGAATCTCATATGTAGACATGCAAAATCCAGTAAAAGGGAATACAGGGAAGTTCTAAATGCTAAAAAATTCAGATTTTATGCTTTTCACAAAAAAAAAAAAAAAGTTTTTCACTCAAATGACTATGGCAAGCATGTCTGTATGCATACAACGGTGTTTCTCAAAAGCGCTGCTGAACTTTCAGCTCTGTTTTCGAAGAAAAAACATTCAAAGAAACATGAGAAAGTTCAAAAAATACATTCATATATAGAATCCTTGGGGATTCTTGATCGGTGCTGAGCCAACTACTGTGCAAAATGCTCTTTCTTTAGCTAATAGGATCCAAAAGGTTTATCAATTTATCGTATAGAGCTGACTCAAAATCAACTAAACACAGCAAGCCTTATGCCGATTTTTTTGGATCCGCTACATGAATCCATTTCCTCTAAGTTGGTTTTCTTCTAAACTCCAGCTATTTCTATTTAGCTTATTGACTAAAATCCACCAACATTTCTCACTTATAAAGCTCTCCCCTGTTATGTTCTATAGGTTGAGTGGCACATAATTAAAAACTAGATGTGGGCAAGTATGTCATTCCATTTCACACTTCCGGAATGTTAATTAGCTTCTTGAAATCAATGATGTTTCATCCATCATCACGAGTTGGAACACGACTCGTAGGTGGTTACATATCGGGTATAATATCGATACCATGTAGCAGTATGACCAACCAATCATATTGGAAAGTGACATTATGTGAGATGGTACTATCCTCCTACTTAAATATATGTTCCTCACTGGTTCTGTTTCTAGTAACTGCATAATTGCGAAAGCAAGAGCAACAAGCATATAAAATATCACTTCACTGAGAGCTAAGAGCCGCAGAAGTCGTATTCTGAACTCTGAAGACTTACAAGACGGTTGACCCAACCAGGAAAAACGGGTAGAAAAGTGCAAAAGAGTGTGTTTATTATAGATGGGTTGTCATTTTTGTTCAATTTTACCAATTTTGCCCTTCAATTGTAGCGGATGTGTCTTGGCCAACTGGGCATTTCTGTCACTTGAAAATTGGGGTGCTCTCAGCCACTTGCAAGCATTGCGGAAAGCACGCAGGAATTTCCTCCCCCTTTCCTTCGATACACACCGACACAGGAAGAACGGAGTCCGGAGAAGACTCTCTATCTCACCGATGTTCTCCCCAGGACTCTCTCGGTCTCTCTCTCTCTCTCTCGCTCGCATCGATTTCGTAATCTTTTGGCTGTTATTGGCGTGCATTTTGTATTATGGAAAATATCAATGTCCCATGTTTTGCCGGAGAGATCTGGATTGGCCGCCTACGGTCCTCGCTCCGCCGCTCGTTATCACCAATTTCTCGATTTCTCTCTCTTTCTCCCCCTCTTCGATTTGAATTTTTTTTTTTTTGGGGTTGTTTTTTTCGATTTTGCGTATGGGGGGGATAGTAGCAGCTATCGGAGGGGATCGGTAAGGTGGTGGTGGTTGTTAGAGAATTGTGGTCAGGTCATGGATGAAGAAATTGAGATTCAACAATCTTTCCTTTTTCCTTTTGCCCCCACAGTTATGGATACACATGCATGCATATGGATATATTTGTATCCATGTTTGTGAGTGTGTGAGTAGCGTGTGTGAGTAGTGTGTGTGTGTGTGTGTGTGTGTGTGTGTGAGAGAGAGAGAGAGAGAGAGAGAGAGAGAGAGAGAGAGAGAGAGAGAGAGAGAGAGAGAGAGAGAGAAGGGACTAACACCGATAGCGGCTTGGCCGTTGCCAGTGGCGACGTCCCAAGCGAGGGAGTGAAGAGTAGTCCGATCTGCCAACATCGAGTACCATTCCGCCGGATAATGTGGTCTCGCATCCAGGTATGTCTCCGCTTGTTTGTCGAATAAACCCGCCATCTCTCCCTCTCTGTCTCTCGTCTGTACGTATATACTGCAGTAATAGTTAAATATATATGCATACAGGCCCGGAGCCATGTGGAGTAAATGTCAGGGGGTGCATTCCTTCCAAGTATCACTGGAAAGACAAAACATGGGGTGTATTTATAATTTAGAATCCTGTAGAGCGGATCGCACACAGAGTTGTGTCAGTATTTGAGCCGCTGATCATATAATCAATAATTTTAATTTTATTTTGATATTTGCATGATCCGAACTGTCTTTTGCTGAGAAGACATCCGAGTCATTGACTATTGAGATTAATGGCACAAATACTGTACCACAAAATTGTAGTGTGGCTCTGCACTATAACATCCCGAATATTGCCTTTTACATTTAAAATATCTTAGTATTAGGAAAAGAGAAGGTTAGGGAAATGTGAAAGCGAGTTCGAAAGGCCTTTTTCTTTGTGTCAAGATTAAAATATCAAGGGAGAAAGAAGTATATAAGGACACAGTGAATTTCCAAAAAGTTCGACAAGAAATCAAATTTTTTATTCATAATTTTCATTTTAATATGAATTTTATCAGATAGATTTTCTTGTGTAGGTTTCGAATATATAATTTCTTTTGAGAAAGGAAAATAAAAGTTATAACCTTTTGAAAAATAAAATAAAAATGAAATGCTAGTATTACATGAGAGGGAGGGCTTCTAGTTAAGGATCCTGACTATACTTAAAGTCATGACCTCACATTTTTCAATTGAATTTTGATGATCCGAGCCGTCCAATGTGTTTAGAACATGTTTTTAAAGGGTCTCCGCAAGGATTAAAAAAAAATGATTGGGAAGGGCTTGATCCGAGCGGCTTTTCATACAAGCCGTAGATGTATAATTTATGAAAAACTGCTCAAATGAAGTTCTTTCCGGTAATTGTTTTTGATAATTCCTCGCGGGAACCCTTAAAAACACATTGGATAATTTGGATCATCAAAATTCAATTAGAAAATGTGAGGTCCTGACTTTAAGCAAAATCAGGGATCTCTGACTAGAAGATTTCCATTACGTGAGATTCACAACAAAAGGTATTATATATAGAGAGCTATTACTCCGTATTATAGAGGTAGTGCACCAAAATGTAGAGTAATGGAGCAAAACTCAACAATCTAGTTCATGATCACTGCTTTCTTCTACAAGTGGTGGCTAGCTCATGTGATAGAGATCTTGGATGCTCCATACTGTATTTCGGGATTAATTATTCCCCTATCCCCATGTATGGATGACGAATGACCAAAAAAAAAAAAAATGCTTCCGTCGTACTTGGGTTAAAATAGTAAAATAGGATGAAATGACTGACATAAGGACAATCTTTTGGAGCGGAAGGAGAAGGATCCGCACAAGAATAAGTTTGAAAAAGGGTACCGGGCAAAAATTCCATAAGGTTTTAATCCATCTAACAATAATTCCAACCTTACTTTCCACATCTTAATTACTAACTCTATCTTTACACGATAGCAAGAGAAATATGTAACGGAAATCCTTTTTCAGGAATACCACACATTTTTTGAATAACCAATTTCATAGCAATTGAAGAGTAGCAATCATGATTGCAGACTTTTCCAGGAATAACAAGACATTCGGAGTAACAAATGTCAGGTACATTTCTTCTTTAATAGGGTTATTCACGATTGAAGTAACAATTTGTCTCATTATTTGGGTTGCGTAAGGAGTACTAGTAAGTAGCATGCTATGCACATTTTGGCTCTTGAATATATAGTTGAATGGAACCAGTGTGGCACAACACTCCCGAATTTATAGAGTTAAGATAGAGTGTCCGAAATCCCAATTGATTGGTCCACGCAAGTTAAGAACTTAAGGTGTACCATTGCTTTTTTTTTTTTCAATGTTTCTAATCTTTCACAAAAACCAAGAAAATATTCGCTATGGATCCATGAGATATCGCGACAAATTATGTAGTTTAAAAATTACATTAAAATCTGTACACGATCAATAATTTAGGACGGAGAGAGTAGTAAGATATCACAACAAAATTATCATGTTATTACACAATACTTTGACAATGGCTGATCCACCACAAAAAGGTGACCAAATTAAATTCCATTAAGGCAATATCTCGGCTTAATTTGGGTCCAAGGTGGGAGGAGTAGGGATCAAAGTGGGGTCTTACGCTTACCTCATTGCCAATGATACTGGTAAGAGACTCCTTTATGATAATGCAAAGCATTTGAGGGACCTGGGGTGCTGTGCAGCCAGGCGGCGCTGGTATCGTTTCAGCGATCAGAGATGTTCACCACGTAGAGCTCGTTGAGTACTACCAATGTATTAAAAATCAACTTGATCAGATATCATTAAGTGCATAATCGGAATACAAATGTCTTGAAAAGAAATGGAACACAAATGGACACAAACATTGGATCAAAACCATTGAATCCATTCTTTTTCAAGTTATTGTGTTCCAGTAAGGCACCTAACGATATCCGATCGAGTTGATTTTTGGTACACGTGGAGTACTAGTAAGTAGTATGCAGTGCACAGTGGTGCTGTGTACATGCCGACCCTCCATTGCTTGGATGGACGATCAAGATATGCACATCACCGTGCGCAGAAACCCTAGATTATAGAGTTTAGATAGAGTGTGCGCAATCCCAATTAATTGGTCCATGCAAGTTAAGGTGTACCATGGCTTTTTCTCAACATTTCTTTAGAGATGACAATTATACCCATACCCATGGATACCCGATCTGATCCGGTCATTTGGAGGTAAATATTGCCCATTTTGAATACCCAATAGAAGTGGGTATGGTGATAATTATATACTACCCGGTTGTTGATGGTATGATTTGGCTATCCCCACGCCCAAATACCTGTACCCGCCCCATCATCTCCTTTCCTCGCTATATATATAAGGAAATTTTCTTATCCACACTCCCGGAAAAAAGAAAAAAATGGGTTTTTTTTTTTGTGTTGCAATTTTTTTTTGGAAAATCTGATCCGTCCAATGTGTTCAGAAGGTGTTTTCAAGGGCTGGCGCGGAAAATCTTCAAAAAAAAAAAAATACCGAGAAGGGCTTGATCCAAACAGTTTTTGCAAAAACTGTATTTATATATTTTTGCGAAAACTGCTTGGATCAAGCCCTTCCCGATATATTTTTTTTGAAGATTTTCCGTGACGACCCTTGAAAACACCTTCTAAACACATTGGACGGATCGGATCGTCAAAAATTTGTTTGGATAAAAAGTTTGGAAATGAAAAGTCCGGGTGTGAAGCTTAACCTATATATATATACATCTCCCTTGGACAATTATATTATTTTTCTACCTTAGTCGCGGATGAATAATCCTTTTTTATTTTGTACTAGCCATTTAGTTATGTATCTTTGTTGCATTCACTTGGATTATTATTATGTAAATTTCTTTATGATTTTTTTTTGTGGACTTTTATATTTGGGCATTCTGTTAATGTATTAATACGATAGTCCTAATATGCATGGAATTTTGGTCATCATATTAACATATAATATTAACTATTTCATCTCTTAAAATTTTATAAAATATTTAGTGATCCGCCTCTTTTTCAAAGCATAATTGGGTATTTGATAATACCCGTTCTACCCATTATCCAAATAGATATAGATTTAGTGATTTTTAAGTATCACCAATTGGGTATGTGTACAGATATAGAGGTGAGTGTAGAGTTTGAATATCGGATTTGGAAGGAGCACCCCCAATCTATACCCAACCCGTTGCCATTCCTATATTTCTTTTGCAAAACTAAGAAAATATTCCGTAAGGATCCATGATATATCGGGACAAAATATGAATAACTTAAAAATTACAATTACAATCTATACAAAACCAATAATTTAGGACGGAGAGAGTAATAAAATATGATGATGTTATTAGACAATACTTTGACAATGGTTGGCCCACCACAAAAGGTGACCAAATCAAATTCCATTAGGGAATATGTCGGCTTAATTTGAGTCCAAGTTGGGTGGAGTGGTGATCAAAGTGGGTCACTTACCTCATTGCCAATGATACTGGTAAAGAGTCCTTTTTAATAATGGAAAGTATTTGAGATGGCGCAGCATTTGAGCTAGCTTGCGCACGTTTTAAGTAAGCAAGATGGCTTTTTTGTTTGGTGGTATTTGGGGTGGGATGGAGCCAGATTCAAAATGTCATGTTTGTTTTTTTATTTTTATTTTGGATGTGATTTGAAATCTCATGTCAATTTTTATCCCAATCTGTATGAGATATAATAACGTAAAAGTGCTTTCAAATAACTATATCCTGAACACAAATACCGGATATTTATTTTCTTTATCTATTGATATCCTGAGCGATATCCCACTCAATCCCATCAAATTTATCGCCGGTAAAAAAAAACGAGCATACAATATTAAGCCGACAGACTAATATATTTGTCTAGCGGCGGTCGGCCTTGGTAGTATATTTAAGCCGACAGACTGTAGTAAATAAAGAATCACACCAAAGGGAAGTATGTCATAGGTTTTTTTTTTTTTGAAGTGGAAGTATCCCGTAGTTCGAAAATTATATGGGTACCGACCCATACACATAGAAAATGCACAGATCAAACTTGGGGATTCATTTGTGGGTATCACACGAACAATCCAAAACGTTCATTCATCTTAGAATGAAATTCTGAAGGGCCTTGTGAAAAAATCAATTCAATCAAAGGTCTGTAGGTGCTTGATCTAAGAGCCCCCTCGTTTCTGAAGGGCCCCATCTGGATGTGATTTATGGCTATATTTTTATTCCCAAACATAAAACTTCAAAGCATTTTTGGAAAACAGAAAAGTGTTCATGTCTTGTTCTTGAGCATTACTTGATTGAGGTTTGATACACAACAGGAAAAGAAAATAGGAAAAGGAAATGAACGGTAGAGATCCGTTCAGTTTTCTGTGAACAGGAAAAGAAAACAGGAAAAAGAAATGAACGACAGAGACCTGCTCAGTATATTGTGCGCACAACATTAGGAATAACCGAGCTACCTTCACTCTGTTTCGATTCTATAATCAAGTTTATATTGTGATAAATTAAAAGGATAGCAAGTTCTCTACTTACAAGTTGTAATACTTCTCAAACCACGATGCAGATTGAGAAGAAAAAAAAAAAACTAGTGTGCAATAACTATATACACTCAAAAAATATTTTTCTAAGGACGAAACTTTGATTGTTAGTAAAAAGGCAAGAGCCCTTAATTTTGGATGTGCAATGGTTTTAGGTGGGCTGCTTTGTAGGGTTTTGTTGGTTTCTTGCCAACTTTTTGTTTTTGTTCTCTCATCTCTTTTCAGTCTTTTGTAGTAATATTTTATTAGTATAAAAAATAAATAAAAAAAGAGCCCAATTTAAATGTTTCTGATTGCAGGTGGAAGAAGCTATGAATAGGTTGGATAGGTGGTATGACAAGAAAGAACCAGTTTTCATTGAAGTATTTCCCTCTATTCGAATGGGCAACTAGCGTAGTAAGTTAACAGTCGAAGGGGAAAAAAAAGGGAGTTGAAGAGAAAATAAAGCTTCCGTAAATTCTCATATATTGAGCTTCAGTGGGAGTACGGTTATCCCTCAAGCATTGCTAGGGATGACAACGGGTCGGATTAGAGCCGGATTTTCCCTCCCCCATACCTACCCCGGTTCTTTCGGAGGTGGGCTAGGAGCAGGGGAAATCGGAGATGTGTCTGGTTAGGGGATAAATCGGGTCCCCATTTACCGTATAAATTTTTGATAACTTTGTTCTTTAGAATGTTTTGACAAGAAAAAAAGATATTGATAAGTAATGATAGTTAGAAAAATATCACAAAGTAAACAAAGACACAAAATAGTGATTTATTATCAGGTATTTTGCTCTTATAATACAAAAATAACAAAATATATATAGATATATACATATAAAAATTAGTAATAATTATCATCAGAGTCGGATCGGGTTAAAACGGATCGGGGGAAGCAAATACCATCCCCTCCCCATTTACTTATTGGATCGGGGATTACCTGCTTGGATCGGGGTGGGGAGTTCGGAGGCAGGAGGGAGGGGCGGTAATTGCCATCCCTAAGCATTGCACACTCTGAATTGAGCTAGAATTGGGATGGGTAGGCCCCGGTATAATAGATACCTGCAAACATATACTCCAGTTAATATTTATACCCTTTCGTCTGGCAAAGATTGTTCCTTTACGCATTCACATAACACAAAAAACAATTTATATTTTATAAATTTACATATTTAGTAGTATAATTTTTATAATTTATCAAGCATGATTTGTAATGCATATTATAATTTTTTTTTTTTAAAGTACGTAAATCTTTGTGGGAACAGATAGAGTTTTCTTTTTTTCTTTTTTTGGTAAGTGGGACAGAGAAAGTTGATTGCTCTTATTAGTTTCCTTTATGTTAATGTCATAGATGGAAATTACACTAATTAACATCTTCCAAATATAACCCCACAGTACTAAGCCAGTCATTTTTAATGGAGAGATGTATATGGTCTTGCTGTTTATTTTGTGAAACCTAATTCAGCTTTGGATTGCCACTTCGTTGACTATATATGTGAGGTTTCAACCTCGCCGATTTGGTCATAATTAGAATGCAAGGGGCAAATCCACGACGGGGCTTGGGTCAGCCCCCATGAGACCGTAGTATATATGTACATGCTATACGACCACAAAGAAGTCGATGTAATCTATACCATTTCTTCATACGATACATATGGAAACTAATATGAGCCATGGATATACTAAGTAACACAACTAGGGAAGCACGGAAAAAATCTGTCTTTATTGTTTAAATTCTTTCCTTGATTTTTCTCGGCGAATTGTGTATGTTTTGGTTTGAAAAATTTCTCAATAACTAGTTATTAGAGCACCAGGTTTGGAGATCAAGGATTGCAAACGAGAAAGATGCAGATTGAAGATGTGAAACAAGAAAAGAATCTCCCGTCATGAACATAGACTATCACGCTATTGTGTTGGATGAAAAAATCACAAAAAGTAAAGGAAAACGAAGAGATGCTTTTTCAATAAACTCGTCAATCCTAAAGTGATTTGTCCTAACCCGATTCCACACTATGTCTAATTGTAGGCTATTAAGACCGAAACATACCCTAAGAAACAAATAACCAAAAAGCAATACATTTTTGTAACAAAAAATAAGAAATAAAACTTACACCTAATTACGATGAATTCTAAAAACATGTTAAAAACAAGAGAGACTACCGGCACACCCACTCGGTCATATATTGACACGTACATCAGAATTCACGAGAAACTAGTTAGCGTACCAAAAATAGATCTCAAAACCTCGAGAGTTCTTGAATCCTCAAGAAAAAAGAGATAACTCTGAATTGTATTGAATAAAAGGTGGATATGCCTAGCTATAGGCTACATCCTTATTTATACTAGTAGAAGTCCTACAAAAAAGAAATTACTTAGAGTGGCGACCAAGTAAAGCATTACTTGAAAACCTAGATTATTTGTTACAATGAAATAAATAAAATCTAATAAAAACTAAACTAGAAACGTGCGAAATTGGCGACACAAATAAAATATTCTACGAATAGTCGTAAATAAAAATTGTTACAAAAATAACGTTTCCATAAGTGAGAGGTGTATATCTTGTCCTGCATCATTCTCTTTTTTTCAAAAAAACTCGTCCTCGAGTTCTCGTTAGGAACCGGCCATCTTCCATGCCAAATAAATAAATATTTGAAATACTTCAATCGTTTGATTTCCTTCCAAAAAAGTTCTACACCAAAAATTACTTCCAATGATATCTTCTCAGCATGCATGCTTCAATTGATTGATAAAATCCAATAGATGAATATTGAGAATCTAATCATATCGCTGCACTCCAAGAAAATCAACATCAACTTGACTTTGTGGGTTCTCTTGATTTTGTAGCAGTTTGTCATTGGTTGACACATCAACGATCGACTCATTTAGAAATGCCGGCTTGCTCATATAGCCATTACATAAGGTGGCAGCATCGATCACCTCTTGTGAAGAATTGTGTTGGTCCTCAACAACTTGATCACCAATAACAATATCAATTTTTTGCTTATCACTCAAATCCGTATCAATTTGCTCTTCATTAACTTCAATCATGATATTCCTGTTGTTGCTATTGCTGATATTAACTTGCTCTTTACCATTAACTTGAATTATCTCTTCTTTAACAATTCTTTAACAACATCAACAGATGTGTGAATTGTATGTTGTTGATTTGACCCATATTTTTCTTTCAATAGTTGCCCATAATTTCATGGCAAAAATCTCTCCATCATAAGTCTTTTGATTCTTGACCATGCGCGAATACGATGCTTTCCCAATTGTTCTCTCTTATCTTGCATATCTAACCACCATCGTAGCACTCATCCTGTAAGTTTTACCAGCAAATATTTTTACCTTATTTCAGACGGCATTCTCACATACTCAAAGAAATCATAAATATCTAAAATCCAATCTAAAATATCTTCAAAATACTCATAACCACTTAATTTAGGCAAATTATCATAAGACTTGAAACCAGGTTTTGATTCCTCACTATTAGCACATTTAGTTTGGTGTCTCCCAACTACAATCTGGGTACCGGGCTGGCGTTTAGTAAATCCCATCGTGCGTTCATGAACCTGATTCAGAGGATGGCGTTAGGCAACTCGCTCCGCGCGATTCTCTATAACCCTCCCTGGTCTTCGATTGAGGTGAAGAGTTAGCAGCCGTGGCGATTCACGAATTTTCGTCATGATACTTGACTGTTGTTCTTCCACCATCTTCCTCGGATCAACAAACCTTTGAGCAACGTCAAAGGGTGTTTCATCTACTTTGTTTGGTGTCATCGAGCCAGAAACGATCTTGCTTTGATACCACTTGATGCAGCTGAATTCTAGAGAAACTAGTTAGCATACTAGTTCAAAAGAAGATAGGTCTCGAATCCTCGAGAGTTCTTGAATCCACAAGAAGAAAGAGATAACTCTGATTTATTTATTGAATAAAAGGTGAATATGCCCATAGGCTACATCCTTATTTATACTAATAGAAGTCCTAGCTAAAAGAAAATTACTTAGAATGGCTATCAAGCAAAGCATTACTTGGAAAATTAGACTATTACTCAAAAGGAAATAAAATAAAATCTAACCAAAACTAAGTTAGGAACGTGTGAAATAGGCATCACAAATAAAATATTCTAAGAATAATTGTAAATAAAAATTGTTACAAAATAACTTTTCTATAAGTGATAGGCGTGTATATCTTTTCCTGCATCATCTACCAACCACACCCACTTGTGTGAGACCTATTTCCAGGTCTCACACGAATGATTGAGTCGCTCAATTTGTTTAAAATATTTTTTAAGGGTTCTTGAAAAAAAATCAGTTCAATCAGATATTGAGAAAAGCTTGATAAGTTTGTTAAAGTTTTGGTTCGTTTGATTCAAGAACTGAAACTTTAATGATTCAATCGAGTCTTTACCGATATTTGGTTGAGTTGTTTTTTTTTTCTCCAGAAAATCTTAAAAAAATATATTTTTAAAATTGAGCGATTCCAATCACTCGTGTGAGACCTTGGAGTAGGTCCCACACAAGTGGGTGTTTTGTCCGAAGGAGGATGCAATTATTCAATCATAACACTCTCACTGAAATACAAAATCAAATCTTTGTTATCTCGGAAATATGTAATGATATGAAAGTCTACCAAAAAATTCCACTTCAGAGTTGGGCCTCCAACATTGTATTGGGCTAGGCCCGCTCTGCTCTTTGTAACTTTGTGGGCCTTCTTGACTTCTCTTCTCAATATATCCAACCCAATCACCCAATCGAGCTTTATAAAATCTCTTTTTTTTTTGTCAGTAGAAAAAAAAAGGGAATTAAATCCAAAAATCGATAAAGAAAGTACTTTTCATCCATCTAAAAAAGATGGTCTTATTTTACTGTTCACATCTCAAAAACAGATTCATATTAATGATTTATGTATTTAATATAAATCTTATTCGATAGATCTTAATTAATTTTATATTTTTATTAAACATGTATTTCAAAATCATAAAAAACAAAACTAGATAATTTGAGTGGTCCAAAAGTGAAATTGAACCATCTTTTATAGGAAAAAAGGGGGTATATTAGTACAATGCGTCACCTTCATCCCTAATCCCTATCAATTGTCATCTTCTCACGTTTATAGAAAAAGCCTAGCTTCCTCAATTAGATCGAGATAGTACAATGTACCGACCATACACTTAATCCAAACTCCAAAGTCTTCATCGGATTAAAAAAAAACTCTCTTTGTCCCTTTTTAAATAAGTTATTTCGTATATTCAATTTATTAAAGAAATATTATCATTTTATCTTTCACATCAATTTTTTTGTTCACTTTACACTTTTCACATAAACTTTTACTTAAAAAATTATCTTCCACTTTTTACCTATTAACTCTTTACCTACTAACTTTTTAAAATGACAAAATGATAATTGTAGTACAAATTTTTATTCACTAACTTTTCAAACCATATACTTATTTAGAAATTATCCAAAATGAAAAGTTAAACTCTTAAAAATGGACGAAGGAAGTATTTGTCTTGATTGACCGAGACATAAAATGGATCGAAACCTAGGTCGAAGCATATATGTCGTGGCATCATGTGCCCCGTAGAACCGAATCAAAATATAAAACAAGTACAATGGGCCAAACCATGTAACCCCTATTGGACTGCTCATTCACTGTCTTGAAATCTACTTTTTAACATTTCTATGCTCATCACAAAACCTTGAAATCAGTTTCTTAAATGATATATATTTTAAATTCAGAGTCTTGAAATCGAAACAATTTTCATAAATGCTTTAACAATTGAAAATGCATATATAGAAGGAAAAAATACCAAAAGAAAAATAGATCTTCCTTATAATTTACGACTAGAATAGGATTGGTTAGGATTCAAATAATTACATGAGAATATACCTTCGAAACCAACTCCACGATATATTGGTGTGTTTGTAATAGATGTGGATACATATTTTAAATTATGACTTTAGATTCTGTTGTGGATTCAAGATTTCTGATTTTAATCAAAGTAGATGCACAACATTTGTATTCTATTTGTGATATTATGATTAAAATATTGTAAAAGTTGGTATTGTTTGCTGCAAAACGGAGAATCAGCTTTTAGAGTACTTTGAATCTAAATCTGATTTGAAAAACGTCTTAAAACTGACTTTACTGGAATTTGATTTTATTATTTATTTTAGCATCTAGAAACCCGCATATTCTCAAAATTTGTTGTAAATTTGTCGAGTCCTGAGGGGTACACATTTTAGTATACACCAAATGTACACCACTTTTGTGGGATTTATTTCGGAGTCTCACACAAATAATTAGAGACGCTTAATATTTTTAAAATAATTTTTTAAGGGCCACTATAAAAATTAGCTCATTTTAACATCGGCAAGGTCTCGATCGATTATTTGCCCAATTTTTGGGTAGAAGTTAAGGGTGTCTCAGAGTACTTGAACTGCTTGGAATGTAATTATATTGTCGTGTGTTTGACGTTTGAAGTTGTGGTTTAACATATACACTTTTATTCGCATGTTACAAGTCTTCAGTTATGTTTTTATTCTAAAATTTCGCAAAGTGATGTTGGGTCTTGAGTTGGAATGCCACGTGGTTGTGTTGACTCGGGCGCACTCGGGTGCCATTTCGGGACGGGCATGACAGCTTGGTATCAGCCCACTTGGGTGCCGTTTTGGGACGGGCATGACAACTTGGTATTAGATGAGTAGATTGGGCATAGAATCGACCGAATCCTTACCGATGTTAAAATGAGCTACTCCCTCCATTCCATATTATTTGCCCCCTACGGGAGTGCGTGCATTTTGCACGCAAAATATAAAGTACAAGCATAAATTATTTTTCAATAAACTTTACACCAATTTAAAGATCTCATTGAGAAGAAAAAATTGGAGTAATTTTTTTTCAAAAAAAGTTCTCATAAACACATTGGCCTTGTTCGGTTGATAGATTTTCTTTAGTTTAGTTTAGTTTAGTTTTGTAATAGCCCGAATTTTTGGTCCATTTTATTATTATTATTATTATTTTTCGAAGTTATATTTTACAATAATTATTATGACTTATTTTGTTTCTTAAATATAATTATCCTAGTTAAGTTTTGATGATTTATTTAAATTAAGTTTGAGACTTTAATTATCTATGTTCCTACCCTTTTTACCCTAACAAAATCCTTCTACATATACATATACATTTCGATTTATACACTCATGACACACACACAATACATATATGCATACTTATGCATTCAACCAACTCCCTCTCTCTCCTCTCCACTCTCGACTCCTTCACCCACCAAAACCAACACCACACACCACCCTAAAGTCTGAAAATAAAACTTCTCCTCCCCACCTTTTTCTGCCATTACCCACTCCCATCACCCTCCTATCAACCCCTCACTTTCCCATGTGGTTTACACCACCATTGCACTCCACCCCCATCCCTTTTTCACTCTATAAACCCATCACCCATTCCCCTCCTCATTACTTTAGAGAAAGAGAGAAAGAGTCTAAAAAGAAGAAGAAAAGAATGAGAAGAAGAGAAAAGAGAAGAGAGAGATCACCACCATTTCCATTTTCGTTCATATCACGTACCTCTTTTCACAGCCAATTTTCTTGTAGTTACAATCATTTTTAGTATTCGACTTCCAAATGAAAGTTGTAGAGGACGTCGAGTACTTCAATTTCGATATAAGAATCACCTAAAAAGGTTTAGAAATGACCCAAATATCCTTGCCCGAATTTTTGTTGGAATATGTTGTTTCTCTTTCCAGACAGCTCTCTGCCCCTCTGTAAATCTTCCTTTTGCTCCTTGTTCCGATCATTTTTAAGTTTACATTCCTTCACCAACTTCGTAGAGGGTTTGAAGCTCTTGTATTTAGACACAAGAATCACCCATATCGGTTGAGTTTTGAGTGAGTTATAACCATCCAAAGTTCAGTAAAAATCTCGGGTAAATTTCCAGACAACTCACTAACCTTTCACAAATCGCCATCTTTCTCATTCTTAAAGCGGATTTCGGGTTTAGGTTCCTTCACAAAGATTGTAGAGCACTTCGAGAGCTTCATTTTACACACAAGAATCATGTGAAACGGTTGAGGTTTGAACACGGTAGCACAGCTCAAAGTTTCTGTTTGAAATTGAATTTTTCTTCATCAACCAAAACTCTACCGGATTCCACCACCAAGCTTTTCGTCCGGATTAAAGGTAGAAACCTCCTACCCATTAACCCTAAGTATATTTAGTAGCCTTAGACTTGATATTGGGGCTTGCAATGAGCCTAAACGAAACGAAACCAAAATGTGAAATTGGTCAAGAAACCCACCGAACCGATTATGGCCGTAAGGCCTAAAGATGGTTAAAGTTGATTTGTTTAACAAGTGATGATGTGTATGGTTATGTTGTTTGATTGATTATTCATGTCCATTATGATTTGTTTTGTTGTCAGAATTAAAGCTAATAATATTGATGTTTGTTTTGATGTACTTTATTGATTTAATTGATAAACATGAAGTTAAATTTCATTAGGCTTGGTAAAAGATAAATTTTGTGATATGTGAATTATTTGAATGTTATTGATTGAGGTTTCGTTTTATTCTCTATAGACTTGTTGTAAACTCGAGGTGGTAAATTATTGAATTGTTAGATTGGACAAATAGGTTCCCAGGTTCGTACTTACGTAGTAGTTCACATAGACGTTTTTAAGGTAAAGGAAACCAAAAAGTAAGAAGAATGGGTGGTCAGCGGAGCCAAAACCTGGTCAGCCGAAAGGTCCCAATTATTGGGTCAGCGGAACTAGAGCCTCGCCAACCGAAAAGTCCACTAGGAATTAACTCGTGGTCAGCGGAGCCAAAGCCTGGTCAACCGAAAGGTCCTAATTATCGGGTCAACGGAACCAGAGCCTCGCCAGCGGAAAAGTCCACTAGGAATTGTGTATATCAGTTTTGAATTGGAGAGACGTTCCTAAGGTTTAGAATCTATGAGAACACTTAAATTAAAAAGAAGAGAAGGAAATCAGATGCTTGTTACTTATTTATGCACCCTTGATATAAACTGTTGATAAATTGTAATGTAAGGGTTAGTGGGTAGAAGTTAGCTACTGCGTGTCAAAACTCATGGTGCTGTGTGCCCTGACGTTTCATGCCAGGTACCGAGGAGGAAAGAGGAGGATATTGCAACAAGTATCAAGATCCTGCAGCCAATCAGGGAACTTATGGGGAGTGGGACCTCAACATAGAACTGTAGAAGGCTCTGTATTCGCCTTACTTTTGTATTGGACAAATGTAACTTAACTTTCATACAAGTATTGTTTCTTATCATATCAGACTAAAATACTTTTCTATTTATGTTATTCCACTACTTATTAAGAAAACCCTATTATTAAATGAATTTTTTTAGATCTCTTGTTTTAATTAACATGTTTGAAATTCGGGGCGTTACAAGTTTAGTTTTGATGATGTAAGCAGATGTAATAAGTAGAGAGAGATAGAGAGAGAAATGATGATGTAAGCAAAACCAAAACAGGGCCAAAACCGGCCCAAAACTCCCAACTGAACACTGCCATTATTTTTTGTGTGCAAAATGTACTTACTCCAATAAGGGACAAACAATATGGAACATAGGGAGTAATTTTTTACAATGACCTTTAAAAAAATATTTTAAAAATATTGAGCGGCTTTAGTCATTTGTATAAGACTCCGAAATAGTTTCCACGGAAGCGGTAAACATTTGTGTACGCCAAATGTTAGTGCTTTATTGAATTTGTCTGTCAAACACCGATCCTATTATTTTTTGCAAACATCCGGTGGTCTTGTCCCATATGTGATTGGCGTAGATGGAAATCCATCCGGTGGTCTTGTCCCATATGTGATTGGCGTAGGTGGTGCATAGTAGCATACTGACATAGGCGCCCATTGATGCAAATCTAATGATAAATTCAATTAAGAGATAGAGGATCTCAAATAGGATATAAGGAAAAAAAATTCTCTAGATTTTTTAATCAATACATAAAAAATTACCTAATGAGAACTCTAGACACTTATTTATAGACTCAATGACCTTACTACTTCATACATACTGCATCACCCACCCACCCATGTACTATATATCCAACCTCTTTAATTAATTCACTTTTTCCAAATATACCCCCATATAACCAAGCCATTTCTTTAGTTAATATGGTCTTCCTTGTTATTTTGTGAAGCCTAGTTCGGCTTTGAATTGCCACTTCTTTGATTATATTGGATCGTAAAACCAATTCAATTTGGTCCTATAAATGCAAGGGGCGAACCCATGGCGGGCCCCACACAAGGCCTCAGGATATAAATACATACTACACGCACATGAAGAAGTCAGTATAATAATGAATGTCATATCTTCATTCAATACATATGGGTTAGCTAAGTTATATACAAATTGAACCATGAAAAAATTAATGTCTTTGTTGTTTGCATCGTTTCCTTGATTGTTTTTTACGAGTCGTGTATGTGTCAGTTTGACAAATATCTCAAAAACTGGTATTAGAGCTTTGTGTTTGGCAATCAAGGATTGCAAAATGGCCGAAGAAGGGAAATTCAAGATCAAGAAGTCCAAGGGTTTGAACTACGTTCTCTTTCACAAAGATGGAGATAAATGACATGAAACAAGAATAGAATCTCCCTGTCTTGAAGAAAGACAATCTTTGCAATGTTATTTATTTATTTATTTTTTATTTTCTTTATCGGTAAAAGAAATTCTATATAGCACAAAGTGTAGGAAAAGGAGAGACACTTTTTAGTGTAGGAAAAGAAGAGATACTTTTTTCAATAAACTCATCAATCATAAAGTAATTTGCCCTATAAGCCTTATCTAAGATGTTAATTTATTTGTAGGCTACTAAGACCCAAATATACTATAAGAAAAAAATAATCAAAAGGCAATACATCGCAATTAAGATTAAAATAAAGAAATTAAATAACTTACCACGAATAAGAAGTATATACTTGGACATAATTATGACTTCTAAGAATTCCAAAGACATTTCAAAACAAGTGATATGAAAATAAAAAAAAAATTCCACTAGAACATACAATATTACAATCCAATCACAAAGATAAAATCAAATATTTTCCTCTGACGGAAATTAGGTAAAGATTTGAAAGTTTAGATTTCCTCCATGAGATGGAAATAGTACTCGTTGAGAGAGAGAAAAAAAGAAAACTAGGTACACGCGGACCAAAGTCCTGCCATGAAAGTTTCCAACCATGTTTGAAAAAAAAAAAATGAAAACCAAACTCCTCGGTACTTGTCTGGATCGACCAAGACATGAATGGAAATCTAGGTACTAATCCTACCACCAAACACCTATTTTCGGATCAGTACTCGGTGTTCAATTCCTTAGGCATGTGTTGGCTAATAATCATATTATGAATTATTGGATTATTTGTTTTCTCTTTATTTAATTATTTTTTTTGTATTTGTTAGTTTTGCGTCAATATTTTATGATTTTAGGATTCCTCTCGACGAGACGAATCTAACAAGTACAAAATTATGGTCAAAACTCAATTTTTTTGAATAAAACCAAAATACTTAGATTTATTGACCAATAATCCAAGTATTTCGATTTTATTCAAAAAATATTTGGTTTGACCATAATTTTATACTTGTTAGATTCGTCTCGCCGAGAGGAATCCAGAAACCACAAAATCTTGACGCAAAACTAATAAATGCAAAAAAAAATTGAATAAAGACAAAACAAATAATCCAATAATCTATAATCCAAATTATTAGCCAAAATAGGCCTTAGACTGCTTTTGGCTTTGTTTGGCTAAATTGAGAAAAATGGTTTTTTGGTTTATTTGGTTTTGTCCTTATTCAAATTTTTTTTTGCATTTGTTAGTTTTCGGTCAATTTTTTGAGGTTTCTTGGCTTGTCTCGACGAGAGGAATCTAAAAAGTATAAAATTATTAGCCAAACTTAAAGTTTTGTGAATAAAGACAAAAAATAAACCAAAACACGTTTTTTGACCCCTTTTGGGGACACGGGTTTTTAAGAGATGTGAAAATATGGTATTGACTTTTCTATTTTCCGCCTAAATCCAGTCAATATTATTATGACCAAATTTGTGAGGCTAATTTATTATATGAAAGTGAAAACATATTCAATATGGATCTTGTTTGATAGATATCAATAAGTTTTATTATACAAAATTTTTAAAATTATAAAAACCGTTATAAAATAAAAGATAATAGACTAACCAATTAAGATGGAAAAAATACTTTTTAAGGGTAAAATTGGAAAATGACCAAATTTTGATGGATGTTTTTAGAAATGAGACAAATATTTTGGGACATCCCAAAATAGAAAGAAGGACCAAGAAATTGGGACGGAGGGAGTATAATAAATTAGCCTCACAAATTTGGTCACTGTAATATTGATTAGATTTAGGGGCAAAATAGAAAAATCAATACAAAATTTTCATACCCCTTAAAAACTCGCTTCCCCAAAAAGGGTCAAGAAATGGGGACGGAGGGAGTATGATTTTGTAGTGGACTCTCTTTTAGGAATGGAAGGAGCAATTGCTTATAAAACAATGATAGGTACACATCTTCTCAACCACTCTTCATCACACCTTTTTTTACATGTGTGATGGGGTCCATTAAGACCCATCGGGTGAGCCCCATCACACATATGAGAGAGGGTGTGGTGGGGAGTGATTGAGAAAGTGTGTACATATCATTTTTGTTACTTATATAAGGACCCGGCTTTTCAGCCATTGAACTGCGGAGATCAAATCACTCCAATTTCGACAATCAATGATTTGATATTCTAAAAAGACTCTTCTCGGTTTTCTCCCGAGAAAAAAACTTTCAGCAAAATCCAACCATTAAATACACTTTTGGTCAGGTGAGATCACAAAGACTGCACTTTGTAGTCTAACCACAGGTTGCAGATAAACATAATTCTTTACTTAACCCTTTCACGTAGAAACCCACTTTCAACCCAGCATTCCTTTTAGTAAGGCCGTCCAAGTTGTAGCATCCGCTCCATGGCGGACACCACTACTCCACCACCACCACCGCGGTCAACAACCTCATCACACCTAACCAAGTTGGAAATACAGTCAGAAAGCGATCTCGACGCAAAATCTTTATAGCCTCAAACATCGGAGAGAAACATAGAGTTGAGCAGTGAACTCGAGAGTATATTATGTAACAAAGGGGTGCCTTTGTTTCGTCACCTTAAAAAAGCGGCTTGGGTTGAGTTGAAGGTTCTTTTGCACCTAGCTGCTCCAGCGATTGGGGTTTACATGGTGGGGTTTGGTATGTCTACTTCCACCCAGATCATCTCCGGCCACCTCGGCACCCTTGAGCTGGCTGCTGCTTCCCTTGGCAACAATGGCATTCAAATGTTTGCTTACGGTATTTTGGTATGTCATCAAGTCTATTCTCTTTTGCACGCGCACACCGCGTGTCTAGCTATTTGTATGCTTGTGCATGTCATGGAATACAAACTCGAAAGAACGTGAGAGTTCTAAGTACTAGATAGCACACTTCATTTTTTTTTCATTTTGCGTAAGATGAAATGGCCATCTACAAATAAAATCTTCATATATACCCGGCCAGAAAGACCGTAAAATATTACTATTACGTTTTGGCGATTTTTCTTATAAAACAACAATAACATAACCTATTTAGTTCCCAATAATTGGAGGTATGGGCGGGGTGGATAGAAGACAGACCTAACCTTTGGCAATAAATGCACAAAGTGGCTACTCCCAGAATACTACTGAAACAGATGGATTTGAGACAGACCTAACCTTTGGCAATAAATGCACAAAGTGGTTGCTCACAAAATACCACTGAAACAGTGGTCCTCCTATACCGTCCAGTTTTCTGCGGAATCATGCCCTCAAATCAAAGCCAAAAGGCATCAGAGAGGGCAGACCCAAGAATCATTTTGATTTATGTACACATTACCAAGCTTCTTTCATTCAACATCCAGAGCATTAGCGTTGCACAATATTTTTCTTATAAAAAAAAAACAAACTATTTTATGGTATTAACATGATTCCTAAATAGCATAATGTATTTAATTATTTATTTTTCATTTTGGGTTTCATATGGATTCTCCTAACAAGCTATCAAAGCATGACTCTCTAAGTGTGTCTAGTCTATCCATCTCAATTGGACATACAAACATGAGAGCCAAATTCGAGTATCACACTGGAGAGGTTCTTATTGACCAAAAATTATAGATAACTTTTACTACAAATATTACGCTCTTCAACATAGAATGTACATTGGACACTGTATAGATTAGAGACTCTTTGAGAATCATGTTTTTTTTTTTTTAACGACAAAATTTTTATTAACCTATGAAGACGAATTACGAAGATATATTAAAAGAATCCAAGTAACAAGGCATCAAGATAGAGAAATGGCATACCCACAAAGAATACACCCTTACACTAATAGACACCTGCTGCTAAGAACCAAAAAGGAAAACATAACCTGATGCTTGTAAGATGTCAACTGAAAACTCTTAACAAGAAAACCACTTCCCCATACAAAACCCAACCAAAACCCTCAAAGAAACTTGGCCCCAAAGAAAGAAAACTAAACCAACACCTCATACAAAACGCAGCCAAAATACCCAAAGCAACACCACAATCGACAATATTAGTTTGCAATAGAAAAACTACTTATAACCTCATCATTTTCTCCCAAATAATCTTCACCCAAGATCTTGCTTAGTGACCGAGAAGCCTGAGTCGTATTTAGTTGAATCCTGTTAATGCCTTTAGCTAGAAGAAATAGATAATGCAGCTGCTACGATAACAGATTGAGAATCATGCTTGATGGCTTCATCTAAATAAAAGTCAAGAAACAGAATTATAAAACGCAATTCCAGACACCCTCTATGTTTGAATCATTCAATAATAAATGTGAGTTGATGTGTCTTCAGAGTTGTTTCCAAATTGTGTTCATAGCATTACTTCTAAATCTAAATCATTGGACGGCCTCCGAAATATTTTTATATGCATCTTTCATCAACTTCATGAAATTTGTGATACTCCAAAAAGTAGCATTTTCACCCCTTCAAAAGCTAATCAGTTCACTTCAGCCCTTACAGGTGAAGTTCTCTAGATGAAGATATACATATTCTTTTTCCTCTTATTAAATTGTTGTTGGGAATAAAAGTTAAAAAATATAAGGCCACGCACCACTCAAAGAGTGCTATCATAATGTCCATATCTCATACGTTAGTGGTAATATTTAATTTCCAATAGGAGTCATAGGACTCTGTGTGTCCTGATGCTTGAAATTTGTCAGTTTATATATTGTTAATTCTCTATCCTTTTTTCTTTAATTACTTTAGGATCACACTTTTGTCTTTATTAAAGCATAAAGTTTTTAACTTGCCCAATTAGTGAGATACCACTCTGAAAGAGTTAGAATTCTGATATTGTGCCGGACCTGTGGGCCAAGGGACATTTAATGGGGCGTAAACCTCCCGAAAGTCTTTTACAGTATAATTTAATTTATTTTCCAGTCAAAATGGATTCAATATTTCTTTTTTACAATTTTGAATCAAGATGATTAAAGAAGAAGAAGAAGAAGAAGCCAAATGATTTTTTTTTTTTTTTAATGATGTAAGAACTCTATTATTATGTTCGTAAAAGTCTCCCCTTGGTGAGAGGCAGACAATGCAAGGGCCATTTCCCATTTAAAAAATATTTCATGCAACAATTATATGTACCCTCCTCTAATAATTCAATTGCATGTCCCTTTCTTTTCGCTACGGTACCTTCTCCCAGTAAGAAAATGAGGGAGAGAAAAAAAATAAAAAAAAGAAGCAACAGAGTTTGAGATGTTTTGATTTGTGTGCTAATTTCACGAATCATTACAAAGTGAATGTATCGATACTTATGATAAACAAATGGGTTAAATTTCACTAGTCCCCTTTGAGGTTTTCTTTAAAGAAAATCATATGGAAACCCTTGTGATTTCTGTGTATTTTTCCGTTTATCCCAAAACAACAATTGTCTGTCCAAATGCGTGATAGAATGATCCAAAAGTGATTTACATCCAAAAATTCATAAAATGCAAACTCTCTTTTATTTTGAATCAAAATGATTTCTTTTATCCCTAAGAACTGTTTTGATAAAAAAGAGTAAAATTTACTAATAGGCATTTTTACTTGTTGAAAGAACTGTTTTGGTCAGAAAATAAAAATTTGTTACTTTGAGTCCAACAAATTGACAATTGAGAGGTTTTTATTAGAATGTCTCTTTTTTTGGCTAATTCACATGATTAGTCGAGTAGTTGTCAGTTGGGTGTCATTGAAATAAAAAATGAAACCACATGCGATTATATCTAGTAGATGAAGGGCGTATCTGTCATCAAGAAAAATCTCATGTGATGTCAATGAAATGAAATTTAAGCTAATTTTTTTAATGATAATATTCAAATCAAATTTCTCAAGTGCTAATTTCCAAGTTATGTATACATATCAAGAGATGGGGATGGGAAGTGCAGTGGAAACCTATGTGATTGTGGACAAGCCTATAGGGCCCAGAAATACGAAATGCTTGGGATTTAGGGTAATGATAATTTCAAAACTATTTTTGTTTGTGCCAAAATTATAGTGCACAAAAGGCTTGTACCTTATACATGGTACAAGATTTTCAAGCACTATATTTTTTATACAAACAAAAACGGTTTTGACATTAACACCACCCGGGATTTATCTCCAAAGATCCACCATCCTCCTCACCGGGACGGGCTTCTTCATCACTCTGATCTACGTATTCACCAAGCCTATTCTCAAGTTACTGGGCCAGTCCAACGAGATTGCCTCGTCCCTCAAGTCTACGCTTATGCCGTAAACTTCCCCATCCAAAAATTCCTTCAGTTCAGGCCCAAAGCATAATCCTCCCAAGTGCTATCATCTCCTTAACCACGTTCGTCTTGCACCTCGTAATGAGCTGGGCTTTGGTTTACAATCATGCTTGTCAACATATGCATTCACCCAAGCAAAGTCATTTCATTGCTGTAAAAAGGATCTTGCAGTATCTTCAAGGCAGTGTGTATCAAGGACTTGGTGTTTCGACCTGGTCCGTTGACTCTTTCTGCATTTTCCGGTGCCGACTGGGCAGGAGACCGCGTGGATAGAAGGTCCACAACTGGTTTCTGTGTTTTTCTTGGTCCAAATTTGATTTCGTGGTGTGCCAAGAAACAACATACCGTTACTCATTCCTCAACTGAAGCGGAATATAGATCCTTAGCATACACAGTTGCTGACATTACTTGGATTCAAAATTTACTTCTGGATTTGGGGGTTTCTGTTTCATCTCCTCATCCCATTTGGTGCAATAATTTGTCAGCGATTTCTCTTGCTTCTAACCCCATATTCCATCCTCGCACAAAACATGTAGAGGTTGATTACCACTTCATTCGTGAAAAAGTTTTGAGTCATCAAATTAAGGTACTTCATATTGGGACTTTGGATCAGGTTGCTGACATATTCACTGAGCCTCTGTCTGTTGATCGTTTCCAGTTCCTTCGTTCCAAACTCATGGTGATCGATATCCCCATTAGTTTGCGGGAAGGTGTAAAGCAAGGCCACTAACAGAGCAAACGGAGTTTTGGGAGTTCTGTTAGTTAGTTCCTTTAATGTTTAGTGTAAAATCTATCTTCTTGTTTTTCTGTTAGGCTTTCCGTTTGTTGTTCAGTGTAGTAGTTGGGAAAGGTAGTTAGTATAAAAGGGCTTAAGTCCTCTCTGTAAAGATATCAAGAAAATATGAAATAAGAAAGAGAATAGCAATTTTCTTCTATGAACATGGAGAGAGTTGATTTTGTTTTGCAGTCACAGATTCGTTAACGGATTCACAATTTCTTCATTCTCTAATTGTTATCCCCTTCTAAAATGTTGATGTTTATCCAATTTTTGGTTTTGAATAAAAAACTGCAAAAATCGAAGGAGTATTTATTGATATTCGATAACATTTGACGGGATATATACTGGTAAACATCATTTTCAAAAACATAAACAACTCCTATCAGCTGTGTGAAACTCAAAGTGAACCCAAATCAACTTATTTGTACAATTTCTACACAAAAAATTATGTATGCATATGTTTACCGTTTTCGTTTTGTTCCTCCGTATACTCCAAATTTGGGGAGGGAGGGGAGAGAGAAGGGGGAGAGGTGTTATGAACAATGATATTTTTTGTGCAAGCAATATCATTTTTGAGCCTTAAGTCCCAATTAACAATATCATGTAGCCCTAGATAGAGCTCAATGAAAAAATAGAATTTATGTTGCCGATCCCAATTATTTGGGACTTCGGCTCTGTTTTGGTTTGGTTTGGTAATATCATTTTCCCAAGCTATCCACCCTCACCTAACATACTTTTAACATAAGGCTTCCAATTAGTTAACATTCATAGATTAGGAGGTCTCTTTGGGCGTTTTTAAAGTTAAGGAATTGCGTGTGAGAACTGTCGATAGATGAGGGGGTCTCTGTAGAGTTTAAACTAATTCAGTTTGAAATGTCAATGAAATGTTCATTTTGCTCCTTTGCAGCTCGATTTATAAAACCTTTTGTGAAGTTGACATTTTACAAGTTTAATTTGAATCAATCAATCAACTTGCAGGAAGCTTCATGAAGTGCTTCTTTAAGAGTTAGACTTCCATTTGCCCTATTTAAAAAATAAGTGTTCTCTGGCACTATCAGTCCTATATTCACGTTCTCATACGAATAGATACTAGGATTGGCATTTCGTTATTTAATTTGCTTGAGTTTTGGGAATGCAAGTGGCATGCATGAGACGATTGGTTGTTAAAAATAAAAATAATTGGTTATATTGCTGGAGCAATTAGCATCAGAACTCTTCCATGCACTCTCTCTCTCTCTCTCTCTCTCTCAGAGCACCCAAGTGCTTTGAATGGTGTAAAACAAAAATTGTTTTCGAATATTTTTCCTTAAAAGTAAATACGCAACTTTTTACTTTTTTGCAGACTACTTCCAATTTTCTACTGTTTTGTATTCTAACAACATTAAAAGCGCCACAAAGCACATATTATTCATAGTATCAAACTAGCAAAGGTCCGTGTTACCATAACAACCTCCAAGCCCGTAGAAAATAAAATGTTTTGACTATCTATAGTTTCAAACAGATGCATTCCATCTCTTGTTGCAAATTAATTCCACAAAGTTAGTTGATTGAACTTAACGTTTATCGATACGTCATACGTAATGGAGGTTACAACTGATAATGCACAACTTTTTACACATCTGTGTAGAACTCGGAGTAAGCCTAAATCAACTTATTTGTACAATTTCTATACAAAAAATTATGTATGCATATGTTATCGTTTTCGTTTTGTTCTCCGTATACTCCAAATTTGGGGAGGGAGGAGAGAGAGGGGGGCAGAGGTGTTCCCGATAAATCTCAATAGAAAAATAAGATTCATGTAGCCGACTCCAATTAATTGGGATTTAAGGCTCCGTTTGGTTTGGTTTGATAATATCATTTTCCCTAGCAATCCACCCTCATCTAACATACTTTTAACAGAAGGATTCCAATTAGTTAACATTCCTATAATAGGGGGTTTCAATAAAATTTAAACTAATTCAGTATGAAATGTCAATGAAATGTTCCTTTCGCTCCTTTGCAGCTCGATTTATAAAAGGGTAAATTACATTGACCTCCCCTGAGGTTTCTGACTTGTACACTGACTACCCTTACTTTATCTGAAATAGCACTAATCTCTCCTGAGTTTTATATTTTAGTATCAAAAGCACCATTTAACAGTACTGACGGATACTGACGGCGCTGGAGACCCCCTTGTGTGTTCGTCAACGGTCGATCCAAGCCATCAATTCATTCCAGAATCGAATTCTGAGTGGGTTTACGCGAGAATCACCCCAATCGGACAATCCTAAGTACTCAAACCAAAATTTTTGAACGAAATGGGGTGATTTTGGATCGAGCACTTAGGACCGTCCGATTGAGGTGCTTCTTGCGTAGACCCATTCGGAATTCGATTCTAGAATGAATGGACGACTCGGATCGACCGTTGGGGAGCCACAAGGGGGTCATCGGCGCGTCGGTACCCGTCGATGCTGTTGAAGGGTGTTTTTGAAACTAAAATATAAAACTCAGGGGAGGTCAGTGTTATTTCAAATAAAGTAGGGGTGGTCAGTGTACAAGTCAGAAACCTCAGGGGAGGTCAGTGTAATTTACCCTTTATAAAATCTATGGGAAGTTGACATTTTACAAGTTTAACCTGAATCAATCAATCAACTCCCGGGAAGGTGATTATTTAAGAGTTAAACTTCCACTTGTCCTATTTGGGAAAAAAAAGTCTGTTCACATTCTCATAAGAATAGATACTATTATTGGAATTTCGTTATTTAATTTGCTGGACTATTGATCTGATAATTGATTCCGTCAAGGTAGCTGCTATATATACGTCGAAGGATCATTGACGGAAGAAGGCCGGCTGCACGAATTAGAGTTTTGAGAATGCCAAGTGGCATGAGACGATTGGTTGTTAAAAATAAAAATAATTGGTTATATTGCTGGAGGAATTAGCATCAGAACTCCGCCAAAACTTTTTTCGTTTGGATAGCCCTCTCTCTCTCTCTCTCTCTCCTTGAGCGAGTATGCAAAACAAGGAACCGATTAATGTTATCCCCCATTCCATGGTCTGTTAATCGTTTCAAACTAGAAGGCAGCAGTAACTTCTGATCTGAGCTACTCTTTTACCGATTAAAAGGTCAGTCAACCATTTCAGGTTTCTTTTTCTACATACCATAATTCTAGTTGTTACTGTAATTCGGTTTTAGCCTCATGTATGTACCGTCTCTCTAGTTACTTGATCATTCATTATAATTGATGCTAGCATATAACCTATGATTTGAATGGAGTAAACCAAAATATTGATTTTTCCTTAAGAGTAAATACATATTTTTTTTAGTGCTTTGTATACTACATCCAATTTTCTACTGCTTTGTATTCTAACAACATTAAAAGCGCCACAAAGCATATATTATTCATAGTATGAAACTAGCAAAGATCCGTGTTATGCATAAGACGGATTAAGCCTGATCAATGGACTGGATTGAATCCGGATCCGATCTAAATCTAATTAGTTCAAATTTGAATCCGATATTGACAAATCCGGTATCGGCAATACGAATCTGACATTTCGGATATCCGATCCAAAAATAAAATGTTTAGAATTAGAATTAGAATGATTAGTACTAATTCTACTTGTCCATAGATTAATTACCAATCCGATCCAATCCGATTGTTTCTAATTTGCTTCAACGTAGATTAGAATTACCGCAACAACCTCCAAGCCCGTTGAAAATAAAATGTTTTCACTATCTATAGTTCCAAATAGATGCATTCCATCTCTTGTTGCAAATTAATTCCACAAAGTTAGTCCTGATTGAAGGTCATGCTGTTTAACGTTTATTTATACATCATATAGAACTAGCATGAACCCGTGCTATGCACGTAGACATGAAATAAAATGATGTGTTTTTTTTTTCTTTTTTTAATATCAGCTTAAAATTTTTTATTTTCAACCACAAAGTGTACTGAATTACCGGATCACTTAAATTAAAAGAATATACAATTCTATTTCTTATTTGCTCCTTTTGACTCGAATTTCTCATGGTGATTAAATCGGCTATAAAATTGTAATCCAAGTGTGTGACTTTTTGGCAAAATAATTGAAGTCAAAACTGTAGAAAAAAAACGTTTCATAATTTTTTATGATCGATGTAATTGAAAATAAAAGTATAAAATTATAACTTTAATAAACATCTCTATTCATGCAAATTATGAATCAACTTTCATGGAATAATTAATAGCCCAACGTTTTTATTCTTCCACAAACTAAATGTGGAATTGACAACTATGCGAAAGCACATTTTGATGCACGAAAAAATTGTGAAAAAAGGTACTCTCCATAATTAAGCCATAAATGGTGGTATATATACTAAATTGAGAAGAGAATGAAAAATGACCCATAGGATCTTTGATTTTGCCTTTCTATCGATAATTTGCATAAATTAGTGGCGCTTAATTTCTAACTATTCATACAATCAATTTTAATCTTCATTCATCCATTCATTATCACTTCTTACATACCAATCATTTTTTGTTAGAAATCTTGGAACAACAAAGTTTTCAGAATGTATGCTATATATACATCTTAATTAAAGATATAATTAGTGACAATAAAAATTAATCAAATAAAGAAATTTCATTTTAGTGGAGTAGATGTCCATCAAATAAGAATTTCAAGTTTTGAAATTAAATAAATTGGATCTGAGAAGAGATTCAAAAGAGAGAGAGAGAGAGAGAGAGAGAGAGAGAGAGAGAGAGAGAGAGAGAGAGAGAGAGAGAGAGAGAGAGAGAGAGAGAGAGAGATGACTAGAGTACACATGTAGGAGTGGAACTCAATTCGGAATGATATATCATTTAAGTGTTTAAAGAAAGCTTCTTCTTCTTCTTTTTTTTTTTTTTTTTACATTCTGTGTATAGAAAAGGATGATTTAAATGGTTGGATATTGTAATGATTTCTAAATTTCTAAACTCATAAGAACAGGCATGGTATGAATAATTTTTTATTAATACAGACAAGTCTAATATGTGACCTTCTATTCATATGAATAATTTCTTTTAATACAAATAGGTCTAATATGTGGCCTTCTATTAATATGAATGTTATGTGGCCTACCATATCGAATTACGGTTACCTTTTTTAGCGTTTCCTTCGCACCGCAAAGATGCAAAATCATGCAGTGATTAATTGGTATTTTTTAAGTATTACTATATTTGATATATTTGATATACGATGAAATAACGACCTAGATACCAATATAGACAAATGTAAAACAAAAAAATAATTGGAAAGCTATTTCATTACATTATGGAAAATAAAAGGAATATTTATGGAATAACAAGCTTAGTTCTTCAGAAAAAGGAGAATCTATAGAATATGATAAGATTGTGTCACATGAATTACTTCAAAATTCAACTAACAATCCAATGAATTATTGCTACTTGTCGCATCCACGTTCCTCCTCGCCAAAAGTCATTTTGCAATAATATATTAGAAGATGGAGATTACAACTGATAATGCACAACTTTATACATCATAAAATTTCTTAGATATGCATCTATACTGCATTGTTGCATCTTTTGTCGAGCAACACAATCTCCTTTATAGAATAACTAGTAGAAAACCTGTGCTATATATGCACGAGACGAATTCAAATACATCGGGTCGATGCAAATGCAAAAACAAAGGATATATACGTTTAATTTAGTTGTCAAAAACAAAAATACTCACTCCGCCCTAATTGTTGGTCTTTTTGATTTTTGATAAATATGACATTCTTAGAATAAAAAAAAATACTTTCGTGTTAATTTTTTTTTTGTGTCATTTTTAGAACAAAATGTAAAGTGCAAAATTTGAAAATATTTGTAGAAACGGTTGTACGTGTTTCCCATGAAGTTTGTGCTATTCAAAAAATTGTTTGAACATCTATCAATGCCTTAATACCAATGAACTCTTGAGGGTGTCAATGATCCTCCTGAAAAAAATCTATATATCTTTGTCTATATTTATCATAGCAGTAGCAAATTTCTCTTGTCAAGTTTAGTCTTGATGTAATGATGTTGATCTAACATGATGTCCTTTTTTTGACATTCCATATTCCATTACATGTTTTTCTATAAGAACAACTGTCATTATTGCTTCGCCACTTAGATAACCATAGAAAACTGTTTTGTTTGTCATTAGTTTATATTTATAACTACTATAAATTATATGCAGGCAAAGGATTTGAGAAGTTTTTGGGTGCAAATAGGGTATGGTTGATGTGGCACCCTTCAGGTACATCCGGATCGTCCAAAAATGCATCCAATGGTCTAAATTTGTTCAGCAAAACATTTTAAAATCGGATGCATTTGTTGGATAGCTTGGATGTGCCCAAGGGGTACCACATGGTAACTTGTTAGCACCCAAGAATTTTCTATATAGAGGAAATTTTTTGGAATTTTCAAACACTGATTGCCATGCCAATAATGAAACATTTAATCAAAATAGGTAAACCTGATTAATCTTATTAGTTTCCTTGCATGTCCAAATTATTATCGGGTTGTGGTATTTTATCTTTTAAGAGTTCAAGACATGCAAGTTTCTTCCAAAAAAAAAAAAAAAACTATTTTTAATGCATGCAGAACCACCAACGCTATTTTCATTTTTAAAAAAATGTTCTGCCTTCAAATCTAATCCAATCTACTAAAAAAGTTAAATTCCGAAAATATAATCAAAATGGATCGGGTAAATGGATGATCACATGCAACACTAAGATCGCATACCAACCAAGTAAAAGTACCTTAGATATGTAGAGGTGTAACCGCAAATACATTAGAGTTGTCGATACCTCATAAATGCCATCTTCAGAAATAAGTAGACATATCTCTATATTCCTCACACTTTCATTCCCCTTTTTCCTACAAAAAAAAAAAAAGGAAAAGAAAAAAGAAACTCAGTAATAGGAAATTTAAAATTAAAAAATCTCGATTGATTCGTTAACTTATCCAACCTGTTTGAGATCTAAACTCCTGGTCAACGTAATAGGAAATTCGGATGAAAAAACGTAATAGGAAATTACAAAGGTCAATTTGTTTTCTTTATTGTCAATTCTAAATTTATCTAAAATTTTACTGGTTACTACTGTAAATGTTAAATTAGGTTTCCTTTATTTGCACAAATCTTGCCATAATTAATAGGATCCTTTTAAATATTTTCCATTTTTGTAACAG
This sequence comes from Vaccinium macrocarpon, assembly GCA_022606695.1. Taxonomy (NCBI): domain Eukaryota; kingdom Viridiplantae; phylum Streptophyta; class Magnoliopsida; order Ericales; family Ericaceae; genus Vaccinium; species Vaccinium macrocarpon. Next base: position 11,571,659 of record CM040180.1, read on the forward strand.
TTATCCCATAAATTAAGGATTTGTTAGCCTAAAAGAATTATTTCAAGCATTTTAAAATAATTTGATTAATTGTATTGGCCAATCAAGTAGTGTAGCCGCTTGCCGCGTTGAGGGCCCTCCTCAAAAAAACCCATCCTACGATACTATATTAGATCAGTATGAGTAAGTTGACATTCACTGGCGCTATCTAGCTACCACGCTAGCTTGCATTATTACGTTTTACCAATTGGAATAATTTGTGAAATTGTCAACCAAAAACATCAAATATCTATTTTGCAGGATACTTGATTTTTTAATTTAGAAGAAGTATTAATTGTGTACCAAAAGACTATAGTACCCATCAAATGGACTTAGTGATTATGAAATTACTCATGTCTTGATAATCTTGTAACAAAATTCCATTGAAGTGGGATTTATCACATGGTCGTCGATTGTTGTATCGCCAATGAATGACATTTTACCCCTTAAATTCAACGTATGACAAGAACAGCTGTAGACTAGCATGGGATTGTGAGTGTGATGTTTATATCAAAATAAGATTCTGGTCTTTTATACCATGCCTACCATGTGATTTCTTCTTGTAGATGATTAAGCTCATTTATAAAGAAATGAGCAATTAATTTACCTTATGAAATGAGGGTGATGCTATAGGACACACTCCCTATAAATTACTCCATATGAGATTTTGTGACTCTAAATATGAGATTTTTGGCTCCAAACATGAGATTTTGTGGCGTATGGTATGCACTCCATATAGATGGAAGGCCGAGATTGTGCAACACGTGTGTGAGATTTTGTGCCACATTTGACTATTGACTATATGAGATAGTGTGTATATCGATATGAGAGTTTGTGGACTACAATATTTATTGTTGTGATCACCAACATGAGAATTTGTGGACTAAATATGAGATTTGGTGTTCCAATATGAGATTTTGTGACGGATCCAATATTTATTATTGTGATTACTGATATGAGAATTTGTGGGACTAGATATAAGATTTGGTGTTTCAATATGAGATTTTGTGACTATCTATATGAGGTCCGCACCAAGTCCGCACGGTTCTAATATGAGATTGTGTGGCTCCAAATATGAGACTTTGTGGACTTATATGAAATTTTGTTACTATCCGTATGAGCGTGCATACCGTACGTCATTTCATACCTCTAGCCACAAAATCTCATATAGAATAATTTGCAAAGGGTGTGTATTGTAGCATTTCCCAGTGAATATATGAAATTTGTTCCAAGGAATCCAATCGTAATAGATCATTTTCTTCTCAATCGTAAGAGATCATTTGCCTCTCCTTACGTAGGATAGCTATGATTTTACCGAATAACATAATATTGTTTAAGTTTTTTTATAATTAGCCAATTTTAGTTGATTATGGATTATCCTCATCCAATCTCCATAGCTTTTCAGATTATAAATATATCAGTTGTGGTGCCTTGAGTTAGATGAACCCTTCTAGTTGACTCTTTTCCATTGTGGGTGACGGACCAAGCTCTACTGGTACTCTGCACAAGTAATACTCGCCGTTAGTGCCTAACCTGGCCGGAATTTGGCCAGGGAAGGCACTCTGACGGTCAAGTAAGAATACTTGGAGAGAAAAGTACCAAAGAGCAATATAGAAGTGGAATAGAAATGTGTTGTGTACCTTCTAGGGTTGCTTCTCTTTCACTTATATAGGCTCTCCTGACTTGTGCTCCAAATTTAGGGTAGATCCATAATTTGGCTCGGATGACATTATATCACATTACGAGTTGAATCTATTATCATTGCACGTGCATGCTACGAATCACTACTTGACACGAGTCATAGTGGCTCGCTATCATCATGATGATGTATGGAAAGTTAGTGATGTGCACATGGCTCATCACGAGCTGATCACAAGCGGTAACACTCTCAGTTGACATCATCTGTGATGTATGATACGAACTGCGGCCTTTCGCATTCCTCGCGAGTCACTTCAGGTTTACCTGGCTCGGGTGACTCGCCAGATTAATATTGTCTCAGCCGAGATGTCGATCCTTGACGGTTCTTTCCATCTCAGTATGGCTTTATTTGGGTCGAATGACGGTCCAACCCACTTCACTGAAAGATGGGCCTTATCTCGCTCATTATCTAGGCCTATGGCCCAAACCAATCTTGAGCCTTTTGACTGTTATATTACGGCCCATTACATAAATAAATGAATTCAAATGAAAAAGTTAATAAAGGAGATATGGACCTTTAGCATTTTTTTTAATACATCTCATCTTTGAAGGGTGGACTAGGCACAAAGATACGGCTACCCCAATGTGGCCTGAAGGTCACGTGTTTGATTCTCGGACATAGTCTCAGATCTGCTTGCAGGAGTAAGGCTACATACATTAACCCTTCCCTAGATCTTGCATATGCGAGAGTTTTGTGCACTGGATATACCCCTTTTACATCTCATCTTTAAAAAAGGGGAAAATTTATTGAAATGGTCCCTCTAGTTTAACCCCAGTCTTGATTTCGTCCCCCACCTTTCAATTTCACTCTAACGACCCCTGTAGTTTCAATTTTTGTCGAATTAAGTCCAAAAGTTAATTTATGTTACCAAACTTAACGGAAATCCCAATTTGGGAGTTTTTTGAGGGGTAGAACAGACATTTTTCCCTCCCTCTTGTCCAATAACAAACCCTAACTCCTCCTACCCTTTTATTACCCTTTACAAATCTCAAAAAAAAAAAAAAAAATTCCACCAAAAATATAAAATTGAGGGGCTAAAAAACTTAATCTCACATCAAATTAAACCCAAAGGAAAATGGGCAAAATCACAAAATCATCAAATCAAAAAACTTATTTTTAAACTAAAGAAACCCTACAATCGGTTATGATTTTGATGTAAAATTAAGTTTTTTTGATTTGATGATTTTGTGATTTTGCCCATTTGCCTTTGGATTTAATTTGATGTGAGATTAAGTTTTTTTGCCCCTCAATTTTATATTTTTGGTAGAATTTTTTTTTTTTTGGAGATTTGCAGAGGTAAAAAAGGGGAAGGAGGAGTTAGGGTTTGTTATTGGGCAAGAGGGAGGGCAAAATGTCTGTTCTACCCCTTTAAAAAACCCCAAATTGGGATTTCCATTAAGTTTGCTAACGGAAGTTAACTTTTGGACTCAATTCGACTAAAATTGAAACTACAGGGGTCGTTAGAGTGAAATTGAAAGGTGGGAGACAAAATCGAGATTGGGGTTAAACTAGAAGGACCATTTCGATAAATTTTCCTAAAATGAAGACCCTCACATTTAAAAATGCATACAATCCCATAAACTATGGGCTGGATAACTTAAACGAACAAAATCATATTAATTTGCTTTCCAAACTCTTTCTACATAAAGTTTTCAAAAAGTTCTCGAGAGCTCTCGAGAGCAAAAGGACCATTTTGCTTATACATAATATGTTGGGATTGGTTCCAAATCCAATGGGTTTGTTTAATTTTACTTGTAGAGGTTTTTAACTCTCGGGGATTACCGAAGCATTAGCTGTATTTGCTGGACATCTGTTTTTTCCCCATATTGCCGTGTAACTTCTGGTGGCTTTCCAACTCCTTTGTTGGAACATGCATTAAGCTTTAATGCATGGGTTGTTGGGTAGCTATTTATATATTTGTTTGGTACGGCAGAATAAGTAGCAAGGGTGGTGGTGCAACCAAGAGTTATAAAGTTGAGTGCAAGTTTCAAGCTTTGGCTTGGGGGTGAAAGTGAGTTCTTGTATGAGTAGGGTATAAGGGATTGGGTGTGGGATATTCATACTTAAGTGTACTTGTACAATTTTATTCATAGTGGAAGAACGGTATCTCTCCGTGGAGTAGGCGTGTTATTGCCGAACCACGTAAATCTTGCGTGTCTCTCTCCATTTTATTTTTCATCGTTTTTTCATTTATTGCGTTGTGGTTGTGTTTGAATCTCGGTGCTTGGGTGCTTCCGCATTTTCTCCCAACAAAATATAGATATATTTGGCTTTCCATTTTAAAAGATGAACACATATATTTACACAAAAAAAGATGAACAAATAGAATGTGTGCGAGAGAGACTAGGAGAAGGGATAGGAGAACGTCAGCTGCAATTTTAGATTTTAAGAGAGAGAAACAACTAGATTTCTGTAGTATACAGAGATACGGGTACAATTTTATACTACATTGGAGATTCAATTCCTCTTATCAATGTTGTAATATCTTTTGTTTTCAGGAAGTTGAAGACGGAAACTACCGGAAAAGAACAGAGAGATAGAGAGAGATGTTTATTGTAGAAACAATTGTTAATATAATCTCAGAACTAGCCTCCACAATAGTCTTTCGTCATGTCGGCTATCTATTTCAGTACAACGGCAACTTTCGCAATCTAGAAGTTGAGACCGAAAGACTGGAAGATTTACTGAAAAGGATCGATTATAAGGTGGAAACAGCCAAAAACAACGCAGAAATCATCGACTCTGGTGTTGAGAAGTGGCAAAAGGATGCAAAGGGGATGAAAGATGAAATTGCCGCATTTCTAGAGAACAAAGTCAGATTGAACAGTTGGTGTCTAATGTGGTGTTACTGGCTAGGCAAGGAGTCCAAACTGAAGACATCTCGAGTTGTCAGTCTCAAAGATCACGGCACCAAGTTTTTAGAATCGCCAGTGTCACGTCCCGCACCTCTACGGGAGCACCATCCCAGAATTTACGAGACTTTTGAATCAAGACAAGAAATCCTTAACGGAATAATGGAGGCGCTAAAAGATGCTACCATTATGATGATTGGCGTGCATGGAGAAGGTGGTGTTGGCAAGACGACAATGGTAAAGGAGGTTGGCAATCTAGCGAAGAAAAGTGGGCTTTTTGATGATGTGGCATTTTCAGTTGTCTCCCGAAATCTGGATAAGAAATATGTTCAAGGAGAGCTTGCAGCGCAATTGGGATTGCATTTAGATGACTATAGAAGACAAGATAAACTACGGACTAGACTTCAAAATGGGAAGAAGAACCTTGTGATACTGGACGATGTTTGGGATCCGCTTAACTTGGAGGAAATTGGAATTCCTACCACAACAGACCATGATGACAACGATGGTTGCTGCAAAGTTCTGGTAACATCACGGAAGCAACTTTTGCACATGATGACATCGAAGCCAGTTGATCAGAGAGCTCTCCGCGTCTCAATAGGAGCACCAGTAGCATCGACCAAAGATTTTCGTATCCCATTGTTGGAAAAGAAGGAAGCACAAACTCTTTTTATGAAGACAGCAGAAATTCCTGTTAACTCTCATGACGATATTCCTTCTGTAGCAAAAGAGGTTTGTGATGAATGTGGACACTTGCCTGTTGCTATACTTGCTGTTGCAACAGCATTGAAAGGTAAAGAGTTGTATGCATGGCGAGATGCACTCACGCTACTGAGAAATTCTAATTTTGACCAGATCGTGGATATCGACCCAAATTTGTTTTCTTCCTTGAAGTTGAGCTATGACTCTCTAGAACCCAGGGACGCACGTTCATGCTTCCTGCTTTGCTCTTTATTTCCAGAAGATGCTGAGATTTCAATTGAGGATTTGGTAATATACAGCTTTGGGATGAGGTTGCTTGATCGAATTACTACACTTGAAGATGTACGGAACAGAGTGCTTACATTGGTTAAAGGGCTCAAAGCATCTTGTTTGCTGTTACAAGGTAGGGACGACAACACAGTCAAAATGCACGATGTAATACGAGATGTTGCTATATTAATAGCGAAAGACGAGAAGAGATATCTTGTGGAACACGATCTCAAAAATTGGCCAGAGGGAGCCACATTTGAAGGCAATTTGGCCATCTCATTGAAGTCTGAATATTTTTGTGAGATTCCAAGTGAGTTAGGATCTCAAAAACTCCATACGTTGGTGTTGAGAAGCAAGGATTCCTCACTTCCAGATAGTTTTTTTGAAGGGATGGACACCAATCTTGAAGTCCTCGATCTTAGCGGCATGGCTATTGATACCGTCCCATCCTCACTTTCGAAGTTGGTCAAGTTGCGGATGTTACATCTCCCAGACCAAGTAAGAGACATATCTCTTTTGGGGAAATTAAGGAGCCTCGAAATACTCCGTGTTAATGGGATTCAGAAGTTGGCACCAGAGATTAGTCAGTTAAATTGTTTAAAGTTGCTAGATTTGGGTAACAACAACAATCTGGAAGTTATTGCTCCAAATGTCCTTTCAAATTTAACAAGGCTGGAGGAATTATGCATTCCAGATTGCTTTAATCAGTGGCAAGATGAAGCAACCGACAGAGAAAGAAGGAATGCAAGCTTGGTTGAACTGAACTCGTTAACCTGTTTGACAACTTTAAAGGTTCATATACCAGAAGGCAAGTCATCGCCCCAAAACCTCTGCTTTGAAAATCTGGTCAGATTTAGAATATCAATTGGCAAATGTTTTTTGCGCGATGAACTAAACGTGTCATCCACAAATTTCTTGAAACTTTCTGGAGTTCCATTAGAAGACAAGTTCAAAGTTTTGCTGGTGAAATCTGAAGTGTTATATCTCCATGACGTGAAAGGTTTGGATGATGGTGAACATCTTCTTGGGAGACAAGAGCAGTTTCTACAAAATCCACAACTAGCAAGTTCACGGTCTTTCTGCAAGTTAAGTAATTTAATAGTTCAGAGTTGTGGATTCAATTATCTCTTCCACCTCTCCATTGTGAGACGCCTACAACAACTCCAAGTGCTAGAGGTAGTTCAATGTTCTAATATGGAAGTCATTGTGGAAAATGAAAGACAAGAAGACGTTGAAGAAATTATTTTTCCTCAGTTAAAAAAAATGATTTTGATGCGCCTGACAAAGCTCAAAAGCTTCTGTCCAAGTAAGAGGCCGAATTCAATAGCAGGGGCGAGCACTTCTGACTCTCCACAACGTCTTTTTTGTGAAAAGGTAATTTTTTTTCCATTTACGTTTCCATAATTCTTTTAGTTTGCCTACACATTGTGCTTAATGTAACATTTTGCAGGTTGCGGTCCCTGCCATTATCTGCCCAAACATAAATGAGATTAAAATTGTGTGCTGTCCCAATCTGGAAAGTATATTCTCAACGTCCACAGTCAGAAACCTAGCTCATCTCCAATACTTGACACTCGGGAATAAATTTTCAGTTTTTCAATGGAAAGCAATAGTAGAAACTTCTAAAGAAAGAGACGGAGCCAACAATGAGCCTTTTGTCTTCCCTGAATTGAACATGATGCTTCTTATGGGGATGGTGAATCTCCAAGGTTTCTGCAGCAGTTATGGACCAGAAGAATCCCTCTTCAACCAAAAGGTAATGCTATCAAATATACTTGTGAGAATTCCGGGCTACTAATCACTTAGTCAATTCGTTAAACTCATACGTACATAGAGTTCCAAGTCATCATGGATTTATTTTGCTGATCAAAAGTGCACATATGGTGTACCGATGTGAGTCACACAAGGCATCCGTGCACCATTTCTACACTTCAGACCCAATGTCTGATTGTTTGTGTGCAACGTTCAAATTTCCCACCATTTATACCATAAGTGTACTTCCTAACCAAAAGATCTGCACCCTAATATAGGTAGCTTTTATAAACTAAAAAAGAGAGTGTTAGTCCCGGACTCTAACTATTGATCACAACGACTAGGAATTCTGATCTTTGTCTCTACAAAAAATAAGTTAATTTTCACGAATGTTTAATTTAAGGAGAATTCTCATATAACTAGTGGATTTAGACAGGGAAATAGGTTGAACTTCCATTCTTTGTCCTGCAGCCAACCACTGAGCAATGCAGTGAACACTTGCCATTGTTTATTTTACCAGATATATTTTGGTTGTGATATTCGCTCCGGAAGTTTGGTCAATGATTTGAAGCATATGAGTAGACAACTTGGAACTTCAAATGTTAATTACAGCGCCATTAGAGGACATTTTCTTTATTATCTCTTTGGGCTTCAAGCATTTTTTGTTGACTGGTGTCATTTTAGTGGGGAGAAGGGAATCCAAAGCTGGGGTTGTAGTTCTGGAAGAGCATAGCTATATTTCTTTCACGCCTTTTTTTTTTTTTTTTTGAATATATAACTCAGGTATTCAGGTTAGTTTTCGTGCACCTCAACTAATCCTAGAGCCCAATCCCCACGCCCACTTGCAGGAAGCCCAATTCAAGCGAAGCAAATCTCCTGATGGACTGTTGAGAGGTTTCGAATTTGAGACCTTAGGAGTAGGCTCCCAGGTCTTGCCCAAAAGAGTTTTTAGTAGTTCAGATACAGATTTGCTTACAGAGTCCCTAAAAACTCTTTTGGGCAAGTAGGCTCCCAGGTCTTGCCCAACAGATTTGCTTACAAAACCAACTGGCCAACTCTTTCACTTTTCCTTTCATGCCTTTTTTCCATGCATGATTCAGCTTTGCAGGCACCAATGTTCCTTCTTCACACCTTGTGCATATCTTGATTGACGTTCCCCCATTTTCATTCGGTCTTTTTTAATAAAGCCTGATGTTCCAGTTATTCACTGTGTTTTTATCTAATTATACAGGTGGTGTTTCCTTCCATGGAATGTATGGAGATTTCGAGGTTAGGTAACATGAAAGGAATATGGAATAGGACACCACCAGCCAACTCTTTCCAAAAGCTCAAATGTCTGCAGTTGAATGAATGCCATGACTTATTGTATGTTGGTCCATCAGAATTACTAATCGGGTGTTTGCAGAACCTAGAAATCCTCATAATAGCAAATTGTAAGTTATTGGAAGAGGTATTCAAAAGCAGAGGACCAGATTCCGGGGAAGGAATAGTTTCAGAACATGAACAAACAAGTGCTGCAATTGATACCAATGTCGTTCTGCCTCGGTTAAGAGAAGTTTGTCTGGCTAATTTACCATGTCTGAAAAGCTTTTGCTCTGGGAGCATATTGCCATCCTCAGTAAATAAAGAAATAATAAACTGCCCCCTATTGGTCACGCCCTTCTGAGAAGAAGTACAAAAGCTGGATTAAATACCCCGCGAACAAAGAGGTACGTCTAGTTATGCAAGACAACTTATTAGTAATTGCTATCATGACTCGGACCCCATCTAATGGGGTCCTAAAGGCTTGGTTTGATTTGGTTCGATTACATATGATTTGACTTACTTTATTAATGCACATCAGTAATCCAATGTCGTAATTTTAGTAAGCTGAGTAATAGAATAGGAAAACACTTCCCGTATTTAGTAGGACATCAAAATGGAAATAGTATCGGAATTGAACAACGAGAACTGAGCCAACTATTATTTTTCTGATGACATGGTTATTCTCAACAGCAAAAATCCTTCTTTTTTTTTTTGGCTTTTATTGCAAAACCAGTTCTTGGGATCTAGTTATCATTCTCTTATTATGCACTTCCCTGTTTAGGCCATTTTTATGTTATACAGAATTTCACCCAGCCATTTATTTATATGGAAATCAGATGACTAAGTTTCTGAATGGTTTGATCTTTTTTTTTTTGTGCATATGAAGTCTGAAATAGCACACGTCAACTAGTAGTCTTACGTATCTCACAAACATTTGAGTATCCATGTTATATGGAACATAAATTGTCCCGGTGTGACTAACGAAAACATGAACATGGTACGCGACATGCTCGAAGTAATTAATTAATGGAGCCTGCATTGAGAGTATATGAACATGGTACGATGTGGGTGAAATACAAAAATTATTTCTCATACTCTTCAAGTAAAATACAGGTTTAGGAGTAATATCCTCATTTCTCGCTCCAAAAGATGCATCATGAATAGAATATTTGGTACCACTTGCTAAAACTATCCAAACATGGAAAATTTGTGTTTATTGATTTTTTTATTTCTTCTCCATAAATGTTGATCCATGTAGTTGCCCATATTTTTCTGTAGGTGATTCAATATTGTGCTCTACCCCCGCCATGTTTGTTTGTCTTTCTGGAAGTTAATCATCAAAGAAGGTTCCATCCAATAACGTGTTGAATGGGTAATTTTTCTGCATTTCATCGGTAAATACTGAAGAATTCAAGTACTTTTGTGTAATTACCATGATTTGACATGTAAAACTGTATATTTTTTCTCTCTGTTTTCTTCAGTGTATATTTGTTTAATTATGCAAATACCCTTGACCGTCCATATTTCAAAGAGGCCATTGTCCTCCTACCGGAAGAATGGACCCCGTCTGTATGTGTGGAGATATGTTACGACTGAGATATCATTAGCGTTTTGTGCACGATAATCCATCCGAAATTACAATTGATTGTGTGTTCTGTCTTCTCATTTTGCTAATTGTGGCGAGTGTTTCGAATTGGGCGCTTGTACAGCAAAATGTCAAGTGCTTAGATGCTCTCAAATTTCTTATAGACTGCTAGAAGTCAATAGCTGTGATACATGGATCCTCATTTTCAGGCGAAGCACTCGTGTCGATACGGGTGCGGGTGTGGGATACGTTCCGGATCCGGCAAAAAAAAAACCGGATACGTCAACAGCAGTTGTGATCTGAAGCAGCAGAGACGAAGAGAGAGACGAGAGAAAGAGAGACGGAGAGAGAGAGAGAGAGACGAGAGAGAGAGAGAGAGAGAGGCTTTGACCTGAAGCAGCAACAGCTGTGATCTGAAAGCCATGGAAGGGAAGAAGACGAAGACGATGGCGTACAGAGGAAGAAGAGGATGATGTACCTCTTTGATGTCTTTTTTCTTTACCCTTTTTGTTTCCTTTTTTCTGAGCCGTTGGATGAAGAGTAGATCGAACGGTGCTTGGTGATTGATTGGTGACCTTTTTTTTTATTACTCTTTTTGTTGGCAATGTGCTGTAAAGTGGCAGAGATGTTCCCACTTGGAACAACATTGGGCAGCCATGTGTTGACCGATGACGTATTCTTCTTTTATAACACTTTTTTTATAATAGGCATATTAACTTACTTAAAAAAAAAAAAACAGCTGTACCATACTTTACATTATTAAAATAGGAAAATGGGTTGTATTATGCCATTAAACTAATACTGTATAAGATTATTCTCACAAATTCAGTTTCACAAATAATTAATTAGTTTACATATGAGATTAATTATTTAATAAAAAATTAATTATTTTACATATAAATTCAATTATTTAATATAAAATTCTAACTATTTGACGTATCCCCCACCAGTATCCCAATTAGGATTCATATCCACGAATCCTCATTTTTTAGATTTGAGGTGTCCGACCCTCGGATATACACCCGAATCCGATACACGCACCCGTGTCCGTGTAACATAGGTCAATATCCTCACTCTAACAACGTTGCTTGGAAGCTTGTTTCTCCTAAGAGCTAGCATATGCAGCAGCAAGCCAAATGTCTAATCTGGTCTGTAACAGCCTCTTCGAAAGGCTAGGTAAAATACATTTGTAAATAGTAACTCGGCACTTTTTACGTAGGTACTGTTTACACACCTTTCTTTTTATTTATTTATTTATTACTTCTTTCTCTTTTTTGTATATGAAAACCCAAACAAAAAATTGCAAGCCTAAACGGTGATTGCACTTTTGCAACTAGTCGGGTCTTAGATGTGTAACAGAAGGTGTCATTTTTCCGATCGTAGGAGAAGTCTTTGATGGAGAAAATGTAGTTAGAATTGATTTTTCCTGCCAAAAAACAGTTTGTTCTGGAACTCGCATTTGCCTTGTAGGGATCTGGGTCTACCTGTATTTCCACGGTACAAAAAGGAAATAGGCCCTTCTATACTCCACAAATGAACAGCATCTGAAACCCACCTCTCTAGTGAAGCTACTCCAATTCTGTACTTGACTCCTGACCAGTGAATTCAACCCGCAAAGTGTCATCCAAAATAAGCCACTACCGAGTGTGTCCCGAACTCCCTATCCCAATTTCATGTCTTGTCCGTTCGAGTCATCCATTCGTGTAATCGACAGCTTAGATTTTATCTCACCCTAAACAAATTTGAGCCAAACATGTTCATCGGCGAATCTGAACCGTCAATTACTCGAATGGACGGGACACATAGTTAGGACAAAAATTTTGGGACGACAGATCCGCAACCGCACGTATTGGCTATGAATAGATACGTATCCGGTACTGGGAAACATATCGGGTATGTTAATGAGTATCTGGGTGTGATGCTTGTACACAATCAGGGATTGTAACACATTTCATGGTCTCTTCGTTCTTAAGCATCAATCCCTTTGGGTTAAATAGAGCTAGAAGTACCTCATTACCAACGAATAAAATCTCTTAAACCGTTGAATGATTACTTCACAGATCAATAAATCTTTTTTTTTTTTGCTATTTAAAGAAACAATAAGGGTAAATTTCTCTTACATCCCTTTGACTTTACGTGAAAGTTTAGTTTGGTCATTCATGATTCAATTTGGACAAATTAAACCTTTCACTTTGAAATTGGTTTCAATGTCAACCCCTTTTGCGTTCCATTAACAATTTGGACAAAAAATCGGCATGTGCCCAGCACATGATCACTTTTGAGGGCTCTTTATGTCCATTTACCTCTTTGGCTTCTCCCCATCAACCCAAACCCTCTCCCTCTCTCCTCTCCAATTTTCATCACCCAAAAATTCCCTGAAAATCTATGTTCTCGTATGCATTCACCATTAAGATCGATTTGAGTTTTAAAATGGCTAATTGTTGAATTTGTTGTATTCCAACTAGGCATCATGTGCAATCGGGTAATTCAAAAAAAAGTCTTGTAAAGTCCTTTTGATCTCTTCAACTGCTTCAGTAGTTGATCCCTTTCGATCTCTGGCATCATGCAGTGAGGGGTCTCTAGAACACTCCTGCGCCGTGAGCTCTGAAGGAAAGGCGAGTGAAGGAATTGACTGGGTTCGACCAATCTCCGATGAACAGAGCACATGCATCGAGATCCGGACACTCTTCCACCCAAAAGAAAAAAATCTCCACCACCACTAAATAATGCAATCTGAATTTTAGCGGCATCAATTTCTGATTTTGCATGCGACAATTGATTCATGACCCCAATTCTCCAGTGCCTTCTGCGATGATTGATTTTGCTTGCTTTCTCATGCTCCTCCATGCGCAACGTCCACCAAATTATTTCACTTTTCGGCAATTTTGGCTTCCTCTGCTAGTGCTTGTGATTTCTTTTTTATCATTCTGTCTTGAGGAAATCTGAGGCAGTGGGGGTTGTGGGTCCACAAGGTTATTGAAATTGTGAGATCGAGTTTTGTAAAACTGGTGGGTTTTGATCTTAGATGATGAAAATCCATTGGGTCTGAGGTGGGTTAGGGTTGGGTGATTGTTTTGGTCAGTGGTGGTGGACTGGTGGAGGTGGCGAAAATGTGGGGACGAAATTTTGGAGAGGAGAGAGAAGAGTTTGGGGCTGAAGAAAGAAAGTTGAATAGACATAAATACCCCTTAAAAGTGATCATGTGCCCAGCACATCTCAATTTTCTGTCCAAATTATTAACGAAACGCAACTGAGGGTTGACATTGAATCCAATCTCAAAGTGGAAGGTTTCATTTGTCCAAATTGAAACATGAAGGACCAAACTGAACTTTCGCGTAAAGTCGAAGGGATATAAGAGAAATTTACCCAAACAATAAACATGCCTGATCCCAAAAAAAAAAAAACACAATAAAACATGGGCACACCATTTGGTGTACACCAAATGCACACTATGTTATCTCAATCCACCTTGGGATCCCATACAAATAATTGAAGCCGCTCAATTTGTTTAACATATTTTTTAAGGTTTCTTGTAAAAAATGGCATTAGTTGGATATTGGTAAGGCCTTAATAAGTTATTTGCTCAATCTTATATAAGGAAATTGGGCGAAGAATTGATCAACTTCTTATCGTTATTCAATTGAGATGATTGTTCAGATGAATTTTCTCTCCGTGAATTAATGTTGTCTACCCACACAAAAATTATTAACAAAACTGTGGAATCGGTACCAATCACTCCAAGTCACCCTCACATTACTATTATAGTCCGTCAGGCTAAAACGAATTACCCTACAATTTACAAAATAAATTCAAGAATATGATTAACAAAAGCAGTCACACAGTTCAAATAATTCATCACAGGGGCTTCAATCCCTCTGATGAACGATTTATAGATTGATGATGTTTTAAACAAGAACAAAGATAATAAAATAAAATAAAAAAGTCGAGGGTTATATTTGTTGTCAAGTTTCGTTTTCTCTTTTAACTTTCTTCGAAGAATTGAACTGACAAGTCTAGTTTGAATGGAGGGATATTTCTTGGAACATTGAAAATTTTAAAATGTAATTATAGCTCTCATATAGTTCTTCAATTTAATGTAAAAAAAAACATGAAAAATAATGCACGCAAATATTATATGGTTAATTCAAGAAGTACACACCCTTTCATAATCGATTATTGTTGGGCAAAGAATTATTTTAGGCTTCATCACAAATATACAGCTCTCATCAATCCTCTCCACTCTCATGCCATTTTGCTGGGTAGCAGAGCATACCGCAAAATACAGAGTTTCTGCTTTGTTCTTTTTTCCCTCCCAGGAAAATTCTCTCCAAAATTTTGGGCTACTTCATCATTGATGTTTGTTAGTCTTTAATGATTTTTTTAAGCAAATTACTATTTGTTATTTTTTACTCCCTCCGTCCCAAATTATTCGCCCATTTTGGGAAAGCGTACATTTTAAATGTAAAAAATGATGGATTTACGAAAATCATTTTTCAAAAAAATTTACACTATTTTTTTCTACTCAATAAGATCTTTAAATTGGTCTAAAATTTTTTGAAAAAAAAAGAATGCTTATTCGTTATTTTTTTGTGCAAAATGTATGAATTCGCAAAAAGGACGAATAATTTGGGACTAAGAGAGTACGTTTTTGGATTTGCATGACGTACCTCTATTCATCAAAAAGTAAAAAAGGTTTGTCAAAATGTTTAAAATTAAAATTTCTATTAAAAACAGAAAAATACACAACCCCATAGAACATTTCATCTCCAAAACTTGCATCAAAATTGACAACCAAACAAGATGTGGTTTGGAATTTACAACTGTTGATAATTTACAAAACCACCCCTACAAGAACACGTGTCAGTACCCAATTGCGAGTTCATTCAACATACAGGCAGCGCGAGTGGCTCCTCTCCTCTCTCTCTCTCTCTCTCTCTCCCACTGCGTCTGAAACTGCAACAACCTCCTTACCTTCCCGCCAAAACCAGAAACCAAAACAACAAAAATCCCCAAAAAAAATTGCATCTGAATTTCAACTTCATTTCAATTTCATTCCCACGGCATTCCCTATATATACCACTCCACACACCACACTTCACTCCTCGATCGTGTGATTCGCATTTCTGCGAAATTTCCAATCCTCTCTCTCTCTCTCTCTCTCTCATCGCCATGAAAGGACTGAAAGCCGCCAAAATGGCTCACAGTAAATTCGACACCGAGTAAACCCTTGAATCTCCCCTCTGATTTCCTCCTCATTGACGAATTTCTCTCTGTTGATTCATTTCCAAAATTGTTTTCAACTGTTTTCATTTGATAGTAAATGTTTCTCGATTTTTTTCCCCTGGTTCGATAGAGTGGCGAAGAAACGCAAGGCCGATCCGACTTCAAAAATGGTGAAATCATCGAACAAGAAGAACTCCGGTGCTCCCAAGCGTCCTCCCAGTGCTTTCTTCGTCTTCATGTCAGATTAACTTACGCGTTTAGCCCTTGCATTTTGTCTTTTTCGATTTCTTCTTCTTCACTATTGTGTGGAGGTGTTTTGTGCGTGTTTATTGTTTGTTTGATTGTGTTTTTGTTTTCTGGATTTATGTAGGGATGATTTCAGGAAGTCGTACAAAGAGAATTTTCCTGATAACAAATCGGTTTCAGTTGTGAGATATTATGCTTTGATCTAGCCTTCGATTTATAATCTTCGTTTGGTTATTTTGCTGTTTTTATTGTTTTTCTCAGATTCTGTTTGGTTTCTAAGTAAACAAAGGACAAAAACGAAACTAATACATAATCTATTTCGTGCATACTGTATCTAGACTCTAGACTGACATTGTTAATTTGCTGGCTCCATATGATATGATTCGAGTTCATAGCTATGGATATCACATTAGAAAAGTTGAAATCGCAACTATTTTCCTGTAATTTCCTAGCATCAAAATTGAACTATTGACGTAGCCTTCGATTTATAAGTTTGTTGATTATAGTAGTACTGTTTCGTCATTTTTTTCAGATTCTGTTTGGTTGATAAGAAAACGAAGCAGAAAACGTAACTAATACAGGATATACTTACAGCATACTCTAGATTCTGTTGTTTTGCTAGGATCCATATGATTTGAATTCATTTGCTAGGGATACGACATCAGATATGCAGAATTCATAACTATTTTGCTTAAATTTCTTAGAAACCAAATGGAAGTTTACTTTTAGG
This sequence comes from Vaccinium macrocarpon, assembly GCA_022606695.1. Classification (NCBI taxonomy): domain Eukaryota; kingdom Viridiplantae; phylum Streptophyta; class Magnoliopsida; order Ericales; family Ericaceae; genus Vaccinium; species Vaccinium macrocarpon. Next base: position 11,588,041 of record CM040180.1, read on the forward strand.
GCTGCAAACAAACCAAGGTGTTTGCAAGTAGCTCCAGGTTCGGCTTGGTTTGATTATAAAAGCTCTGCTCAATTATAGAGGCTCGTGTAGTACGAATCGAGCTCAAACACCTCGATAATCAAACGAGCCAATCTCGAGCTCTATTATTTGGGTCGACTTGAGCTAGACTAATTGTGAATGAGCCGAACTCTTAACACTTCAAAGCTTGGCTTGGTTCGATTATTATAGCTCAGCTCGTTTACTAACTTGGCTCATTTATAGAGGTTCATGTAGCAAAATGACTTGAGCTTGACCGCCTCAGTCATGAAAAAAGTCAATCTCAAGCTCGATTAGTTGGGCTCGACTCGAGTTAGAGCCAAGCTCAATCTAGATTAATTTTGAACAAGTCTGACTCGGACACGTCAAAGCTCCGCTTGGCTCGTTACCGCCCTGTATACTTTCCTCTATTACCAATTAACTTCTGTGATCTGTCAATTTTAGGTTGGCAAAGCAGGCGGAGAGAAATGGAAGGCCATGTCTGAATCTGTAAGATTTCTACTTATTGAAAAGTTCACATCCAATCAAACACCATAATGAAAATTATTCAGTTGTCTAAAACAATTTAATCAGTGTTGTCATATTCGCCTGAAGCTAATCAGTAAATTTTTCCAGTGAAAGTATTGGCAAATTTTGTTGTGTTAGATGCGTTCTTAGAAAACTAGTTGAATTTGTTTGTGTTTTCTGGTTAAAGAAGAATTGTACTGTATTTAACATCTAGGCTGTTGTTTGGTATAGGAGAAAGCTCCATATGTGGCAAAGGCAGTGAAGAAGAAGGCTGAGTACGAGAAAGCAAAGGAAGAGTTTGATAGGAAACTGGTAATAGTTTTATCAACGTCTATACATATCTTTCTGATAACGTTTGATGGCACTTTCTGTAGACAATGGTGTCGTGTCAAACCTTATTTTGTGCTTATTATGATTCTGTGTTTTTCATTTTGGACTTAATAGAGTGGCAATGGAGCAGAGAAGCCAGAGGAGTCTGAGAAATCTTCTGCTGAAGTCCATGATGATCCTGAGCAGGAAGCGAGCTCTTAGGTATGGCTTTTCATTTGTGTGTATGTATGAGCGAGAGAGAGAGAGAGAGAGAGAGAGAGAGAGAGAGAGAGAGAGCATCTTTTGTGGATCAGAATTTGGGAAACTGTAATCAGGCATAAACACATCATGTTGGATAACTACTTGATTTCTGAATACGTATGCTTAGCTGTAGGCACAAGGACAAATCCTATTGGTCACTGTTTTTTTTAGCTCCGTTTCTTAGAGCATCTTTATTCCCTTACTCATACTTTTGATCATATTTGAGTAAAAGCTTAATTTCATATGAAAAACTTTAATAGACAAACCCAAATCTAAGCTCAAATTTCGGCAAATATTCTGTCAATAGGATGGTTGCAACTTTGGGAGGATAATAGCCTTGGCACATTTGAGTAAAAGCTTGAGTCAACCTTGATTTGAGCAAATATTTGAGTCCCCCTTGATTTGAGCATTTTTTTTTTTTTAGTAAACTCAATTTGGTATAGGTTTGAGTCAACAAGTCAAGTGGATTTTAGGGAGTTTTTACCCAAACTTTTGAGTTTGAGTGAGAAAAGGGTTAAGGGCCAGATTTACTCTAAATGGCTGCTTATTTGGATAGTCACGATTGTTTCCATATCTGGAAGTCCTTGCATAGGTAATCGAGATAAAAATACATGCTGCCGCGTTTTGGGTGACATGACGTTTAAATTGGCAGTATGTGATTTATAGTCCTTAATTACTGTTGTTTGAGAGTTGAGAGTCTTCACTATAAAAAAATTTAAAGCTCACCTTGTTGCAGATTTGAGAGTTAAGAGTTGAGAGTCTTCTACATCGAAAGTTATTCAACTTGTTGCGTTTTGTTTGTTCTTTGATTGCAGATTTTACAGGTGGGGCTCGAATTTGTGGTACAGTGGTGAACAAAAGGCGTACAGTTTGCATTGCATATAAACATGGACATATGCAGTAGTTCTAGTTCTAGTTCAGTTCAGTGACTTTTTCTAGTAGTAGTATATTGTGTAATAGCTTCGGCAGGTGTTGGTGTTTTCGTTTTCGAGGGCGGTTTCTTTTGATCAGTTTCGTATTCTGATGGCTATGCGATAATACTCTCTCATGTCGATGACCTGACGATTAGAATGTTACTATCTTAGCCTCGTTCTATTGTTACTTTGTCTGCTTTACTTTGATGCATTTTGTGGCTACTGGCTTGTAAGTTGGAATGGTAGTAACTCAGATTACCTTTGCCTGCTTCATTCTTTTAGGACAATTTGTAAGTCTTGGTCCAATTTAAGAGATGGGAAAAAGTGGATAACTGTTAGAAAAAGTGGTTCACTTTATCTCGATTAATGTTAGAGAAATTCACACTTTTTTTTGGTTCCTGTTAAGCTTTGAAACCCATCGGCAGGAATTAACAGCTCAGTCTTGTATTTGAGGGAAATCAATAATCGAAGAATGAAGTTCTAAATCTTTAAACCCAAGCATTAGGCTTCGGTATGTTATTTCTTCTGTTTTACATGTAGCTAATATGGTGTAAAGCACGTATTGGGTTTCTTTAGTTTGTCCTGGGGACATGTTTACTGTATTTTTCTCTTACAGAAGAGGTATGCTAGGCTTTAGATGATTCCTTTCTTTATTGCTGGATGTCTTATTTTCCAACAGATTCTGCATATTTAAAACAATTGTATTCATACACCTGACGCTAGTAGCGTAGTCAGGATTAGGCATCAGTATAGACACTATAAATTAACCATGTGATCACGAGTTGATGGTTGTTGGCAATGTGATGGTGACATGCGTTTTGTGGCATGAGAAATTTATGATTGTTTGAGATTTTGTGAAAGTGTTATTATATTATTCACTCTCCTAAAAGTAAGTGAATATTCTTATGCAAAGAATTGTTCAAGTAAGTGAATATTATTTTATTATTCGTGAGAGCGAGGATTGAGAACACGAGCGTAGAGTGAGAATTGAAAGCGGGAGCGAAGACCATTTGGAAAGATTGGGTGACTAAGGGTTCAAGTAGCAAGTAAAACTAGCAAAAATAAGAAACCCCAATGGGTGGTTCAAGTGGCAACAGGGATATTGAGCTATAACCTTGACATTTTCGAAACTTGACAACCTCTTGAGGCCAGACTATCAGAGAGATATCTCTTGTGAATCCCCTAGTCCCAGAGTGGGTGACCTGTCTTTGACCAGATCGGAGAGAAAAAGAGTGGAAGTGCATATAAGCCGGCTCGAACATCCCTTACCATTGAAAATAAATAAATAACAAAATAGGAAATGGCAGTATGGGCACATGCCCACACTAGCCTCAAGGGGCTCCGCCACTGCCTGACGCATGACTGAGTAATCTCACTTTGATTGGCAAAATTGCGAATCTCACTGGTTAAATTGTCCAGTTACTTTGGGCAAACAGAAATGGTAATGTTTTTTTCTTTTCTTTTCGTGATCGGCAACAAATGGTAATGTTAACAAACTTTTTTTAGTCGTGTGGCCATAAAAATAACTCATTCGCACCTGTTAAAAGAGTAGAAAAAAGTTGACTCGAAGTCTCGAGTTATTAATAAATAAAAAAGAAAAGAGACATGTATTGATTTAGAGCATACGATAAGTGCATGGACCACATTATGTAGGCGGGGTTCCCATACCGAAACTTCAATAACTCTGCTCTCAACAGAACGGTCGCATCAACAAAGTGATGCTCAAATTGTGTCCTTCTGTGAGTGAAATCTACATGGATTTGCTAATAACAAACTCCAGAATATAGTGGTTCATAGACTTGAAGGTATCAAACGAGTAAAATTTGAGTGGAATGGCGACACCATGCCATCATGCCCATCTCGTAAGTCCGTATCACAAGCCAATGAAGAACTACCAGAGGAAGGTGAAGCCAATCGTGTTAACGCATGTCACCGAATCACTATTACACTGAACTTCTCATATAAGATGAGGATGGTTTTCATTTATTCATGATAACTGTGTCTTGAACCATCAGAGCTCTAATGACTCATGAACTAGATTTCCCTAAAGCATTACCCAGTCAAACTGTCAGGTAGCGGCAAGTAAAATCCACTTAGATTTGCTAATAAGAAACTCCAGAACATCATGTTTCATAGACTTGAAGGTATCAGACGAGTACAAATCAAGTGCAATGCCAAAACCATGCAATCATGCCCAAGTAGGAAAAGCATGAAGAACTACTACTCCAGGTAGGTGAAGCCAGTCATGTCAATGTATGTAACTGAATAGCCACATCCCAAACTACCTATCAAATCTACACAAGATGACATGGTATGATGGTATCACCGTTATCTTGTCAGACGAGTCGAGCGCTTCCCTTGCAGTGCGTGCCACTGCCCACTGGAACCATCAGTGCCCTAATGACAAGTGAGCTAGGTTCCCCTGAGAGCATTACATAGTTACAATCTGAAAGAAGCTGTTTATTGTGGCATATCCAACCAAAATACCATAACCGAGAACATCCTCCCATTGCATAAGCACACAAGTAGCAGTAGTTGTTTAAGGCTGGAAAATCCACAAAAATATTGTTCAAACTCCCCATTCTGCTTGTTGCATTGCTTTCCTGAGTTCATAGAGATGTCTAAATGGAAAGACTTGCAACAGGATCTTGTCCGAACTGTGGACTTAAGATGTGGGACTCATGTTAAATTTTATGTACATATTGTACTTCATCTAAGTAAAAATCAAAGAACAGCAAAACAAAAAACTACAAGCAATATATCTCTGTTAGTGCTGCTGTTGTGTCTTGCAAAGTTGTTCAGCGGCAGACAACAGAAAACAAAGAACCAAAGAACTAAGAACTTAAATCTAAATTATACTCTTTAACTTGGTTTTACATTGTTCTAATTCTACATCAATGATAGATTTCAGGCCTTCAGGGCCATTAAGCCTAAACAAGCTCCAAAATTGTGTGTTCTTTTCCCTTTTCCCATAACCTTCTACCCTTTTTTAGTTTATACCTCCCTCTAAAAAAATAGGCGATACCTCCCACTGAATAATATGGTGGAAGTCACAGGCATTTTTAAACTATCAATTACAACTTTCTTTCTCATCTACTTTCATTTTTCCCATTTGATTTACAATAAGATGACAATGAAGATTAATGCTGTTTGTAGATCAGGTTTGTTCAGGGACTTGGGGATTGAAACGAAAACGTTGGGAATTTCCCTCCACGAATCAAATGTATGTCTCTCTCACCTCTTCTTTTCCGCCACCAAATCCCTCCACAAATCCTAATGTAGCCTAAACATAGAATACAGTGAACATATTATGCAAAAGATAAAAAGATACAAAAAGATAAAATAAACTAACCATAGAATACATCAACATTAACCATCATGTCAGTGTATTTGATACCGACCGGACAAAAAATTAAACAATCACAGGTACTACTTCTTCTTCCCAGCCTTGCCCTCCTTTCGTCGTACAATTTCGTCAGCATATTTCACACCTTTTCCTTTGTAAGGTTCTGGTGGTCTCCATTTCCTAACTGAAGCAGCAAATTGACCAATGGCAGACTTGTCGTATCCACTCACAGTGATTCTGGTGTTCTCTTCCACCTTCACTTGTATCCCTTCCGGTAGTTCCATCCTTACTGGATGAGAGAATCCGAGATTCAATACCAACACTTTTCCTTCTACCGTTGCACGGTACCCTACACCAATCAATTGCAGTTTCTTCTCGAACCCTTTAGATACGCCCACCACAATGTTGTTGGTAAGAGTCCTAACAAAAATAAAGTAGACTGGAGCTAAGAGTATAGCAAACCCTAAGGTCACTTGTTGGAATATCACTTTCCTCAAATAATGTTCGACATTAAATGAGAGTCATTGGAAAATGATGTAGAGCTTAATGGAATTGGAATTCATCTTGTTTTTGAGCTTAGTAGAGAGAGGCAGTATAGCTAACAAAATACTCCTTTTTAACTACTATTAAGCAACCAAATACCGTAATGACACACTTTTCTTCCATTATCTTATATAGTTATCTCTAACCAAATCACACACTGCCGATTAAAACATTGCACATAGTGGTAAGTCACTCCAAGACTACCCACAATCTCTAAAAACTTAAAGATCCTCATCACAAGTACACGAGATCATCCACATCCACATGTTTCTGCTTTCCTCAGTTGGCTTGAGTCTTATCACTATCAGAGTCATTTCTAACAGTTAATGCAGGATATACACATACATGCTGACAAAAGGGAACCTTCCATCTGAAAAACGAAAAAGTCATCCATTTGCTAACTTAATAATAACATCATTATTTTTGCTGAAACAAAAACGAAAGTCATCCATATTGGTCCTATTCTAGCTAGAGAGATTGAGAAATAGAAAGAGCAGTAAAATCCTCATATATATCAACGAAACAAGTGAATGAATGTCGTAGGAATTAAGATAATCAAGGAGGTACAGGACTTTTGAGTTATATTCAACACAACATCATAATGAAAGAAGCATGGTAATGTGCACATAAATCAAAATGATTCTTGGGTCTGCCCTCTCTGATGCCCTTTGGCTTTGATTTGAGGGCATGATTCTATAGCAAACGCGACGGTATAGGGGCCATTGTTTTCAGTGGTATTCTTTGAGCAGCCACTTTGTGCATTTATTGCTAAAGGTTAGGTCTGTCTCCAATCTATCTGCTTCAGTGGTATTCTGGGAGCAACCACTTTGTGCATTTATTACCAAAGGTTAGGTCTGTCTCCTATCCATCCCCCGCCCATACCCCCAATTATTGGGGACTAAATGGGTTATGTTATTGTTGTTGTTGTATTCAACACAGCATCAGACTCACCACTATAATAACAAGTCTATTTCAAATGTGTCGGTACCACAATTGCACATTTATACCACATCATACATTTTTTTGATAACGACAATCCTCTGGAGAGAGAGAGAGAGAGAGAGAGAGAGAGAGAGAGAGAGAGAGAGAGAGAGAGAGAGAGAGCATTTTCACTGCATAGAAGTCCTAAGAGTGGTATTACAAAAAAGTCCCTGAAAATCTCTATTTTAGGATGGTTGTTTCATGTTCCCTAACAGATGGAGCATCATAGGTTTTGCCTATACCTTTTAATGAACTAGAGAAAAAACTTTCCAACTCTTATCCAATCCATACTTCATCATGAACTGTTGAATATCTATTTTAAATGTATTTCAAGGGCTCGGGTAAGAAATGTTACACAAAACCATTAAATTCATGAATTTCTCCATAATTTGAGAATCTTCAACTAGTTTCTTAACAAAAAATTAAAAGGGCAAAGAAAAAATTGATGTCCAGTTCAGAACTCAAAAAATATCAAGCTGTAAAATGCAACAGAAGTGTACAGAAGGCAATAACTAAAGATGCAGGAATCTCCAATAAATTCAAATTTAAAGAACCAAGATTAAATGAGCTTACCTAAATAGACCGTGCATTTGGTTAGCTCTTCTCGTTTCTATTGCCTTACTGACCCGCAGTAAACCTGAGTCATCCCTCTCAACCTTTACTTCCCGTGGATATGTGATTGCAAGTTGCCCTAGAGGACCTTGTGCTTGCAAACCCTGACCTTCCAATGTGACCTTCACATTGGTTGGAACTTCAATGGGTTGCTTCCCAATTCTAGATTCTTTACACTGGATCGTTTTCCTCATAAGACGAACACAGGGGACTGGAGCACTTGGAACATAGATTCCATTTCTTTCGCCCAGAAATACAGACCTCAAGTTGCTGTCACAAAATGAATAGATCCATCTTTAAGACTAACATTGGAAAAAAGTGTTCAGTTTCCTAAATACAATGATATGAATGCACTTTCGGCAGGCTAATTTCGAAGATCCAAGATACCAAAGATAGACAATTCATCAAGCCATTTTTGCATTCCACTTAACCAAATTAGGTAAATCTGGAATGACAATACTAGAGAGCAAAAAGATCCTCATATGCACTACAATGATCAACGAATTAGGAGCCACAAAAATGAAAATAGAGGATTTATTAAGTATTGCACCTCTTGGTGCACCAGGTACATGTTTGGGCTACCAATTCTAAGATCCCCACCAAGTTCGGGTATGAGTACGACCAAAAATGACACAAACATTAGTCCTAAATCAAACCTTCCCCATATCACCACCTCAAACAAACAATACCAACCTCGGGAAATTTCCCCTCAGTGCGCACACTTCAAATCTCAAGACAAAACACATGTAAAGTAATTAAAGCTAGGTCATGAAGACAAAGTGGGTTGGCTAGTGAATAAGGCACACTGTTATTAGTTGTAATGCACGGGTTTTAACCCTTGCAGCTGCAAAATGAAGCTTCCCCTTCCCTCATTCCACTCCTACGCATCAAAAGAAAAGCTAGTATCATGAACTACCATACTCCCTCACAGTTATAGAATGTTGAACTGTAATTACATAGATTAGACCCCACAACCAATTCCTTCAGCCCTGGTCATGTGACTCATGCTTAACTTCCAGGAAAAGTGCAAAAAGAACACACCCAATTCTGTTTTACTATTTGAAAAGCACACATTAAACCAACCCAGCAGACAGAAACTCCAGTGTTCGAGAACAACTTATTGGGTCAAAACTGAAATTTATATGCGTTGAACACCAGCATGAAAATTACGCATTACCCAGATTTGGAGCTCAAATAAAATAACCAGTTTACAATTCATGAATCGAATGCCCTAAAAATGATCAAACACATTGTACTTTACCAAATAATTTTGCGTTCTAATCAAGAAGAACCACCCTGATGATAGAATTACCCGTGTACTACACATGTATATAATCAGAGAAGAAAACTTTTGAGACAAATAAATAAAGATTTAGAGTGAGAGGATGAGAACCCTTACATGGTTTGAAAAGAAGCAGTGACTGAAGAAGCCATTGTTAATTCGCTACGGAGAAGTGAGCTCCACTGTGTGAAGCTGTGCGAGCCCTTTCCGATTTTTCGGTGAAACGACTTATCCAAATCCATAGCTATAGGCTTTGGGCTTTTTCTTGTAATGACCAAATTACCCTCCCTATGTTACCTGCCAGTGCTGGTACACAAAATTCTCATTAGCGATAAATCTAAAGGGACCGATCACAGTGTACAGACCATGTATCGACGGCGTCGCCGGCGTCGGTGTGGGTCACAAACGGCCGATCCGAGCCGTTGATCGTTCTCAGAATCAAATTCCGAGTTGGCCAACGCGGGAATCGAGGCAATCGGACGGCTGTATGAGCTCGATCCAATTGGATTGGTGATCAAATGAGGGGGTGTTCCGCTAACAATAAACTGTTTTTTTCAAAAATTGAGACAGGTCATTCTCTCACAATACATCACATAAAAAACCGTGAAAAACTAGATTTTTCAAAAAACCACCTTAGTGGAACACCCCCTGAGTGACCTGTAATATTTAATTATATAAGAGGATTGGCTTCGGTGGGTAACGGGATTAGTTTACCGGGAAATTTTGATTCGTTTAGTTCGAGCACTAATCAAACGGCCTGTCTCACCCGAATCCGATCGCTACTGTTTTTGAAACCGCCTGATGTGTCGGGTCGGATGGATTTGTGGGTTTGGCTGGCAACATGGGGTCGAATGGGTTTGTGGGTTTGGTTGACTGGTTGCACAACTTGTCACTGTCCATGAAATGGGAAAGGCTCCGTGGACTGGATGATCCAATTAGCTCTGGGACTTTTTCGGATCCAACTTGATAATCCAAACCATTTACATTTCAAAGCTTGTAATAATAGCAATCACAAAAAAAAAAAATAGTAGATCGATCGAATATCTTTATATATAATTTTGTAATAATTTGTCATGGAACTTAACAATGATTACACGACCAATCGGAACTCATCTAACCCGTTTATCTCAAGACAAATGCATTCTATAATTGTATCAACCGATATGATATTTGATCGACTTGATTTTTGACATGTCAAATAATCTCGACTAGCTCTAAATTGTGAAGGGTCTAAATTACTTGAAAATGAAAATGGCCAAGAAAAAAGGGATAAGCTGGACTATCCAGTCCATTTTCATTGACCGAAGAGGACCCTCCTCCCAACGTAATTGTGTTAGGTTGCATTTAACATAAATTGAGAACAATATCACTTCGAGAGGTGTTGATTGAGCCCGATTCAACTCAGCTCATTTGGCTCAGGGCGAGTCTGCCAATTTCGGAAAATCTTAGGCCTAGGCTTAGTCGATAGGTTTGGGCTTGGGCTTGTGGTTGGGCACGGGCTCGAGCCTTGACTATATAAGACCCTTTAGGATTAAACTCTAGTTTTTAATTTTTTGATGTAATTATAATTATTTAAAAGATGAAGAGACTACACTGTGCTTTTACCCCATTAAATTGAATAAAATGTTTTTACTGCAGTGACGTCAAGACTACGTGCATGACTTCAAACACGATACCATGGAACAATGTTTTAAAAATTGGACCAGATCGGGCAATTCAATTGTTGAACCACCAATCGAACCATGGTCCGGTCTGGACTCGTTCCAAAACCGTTTTAAGTCTGAGAGAACTTTCTTCTTTGATAAGAACCGCTCTAATTAAATATATATCTATTTTTTTTGATTTCCGGACTTTTAATTTCCGGACTTTTTATACAAAATTTTTTTTGACGATCCGATCCGTCCAATGTGTTCAGAAGGTGTTTTCAAGGGCCCTCTTAGAAAATTTTCAAAAAAAAACACCGGGAAGGGCTTGATCCAAGCAGTTTTCGCAAAAATATATAAATACAGTTTTTGCGAAAACTGCTTGGATCAAGCCCTTTCCGGTATTTTTTTTTGAAGATTTCTAGCGTGGACCCTAGAAAACACCTTCTGAACACATTGGACGGATCGGATTTTCCAAAAAAAATTTGCAACACAAAAAAACCCCGTTTTTTCCTTAAATCCGGGAGTGTGGACTAGAAAATCCACCTATATGGATGGTATATATATATATTTTGGAAGAAATTGTAAATTAACCACCCAAAAAAGTGATCAAGGGGATAGCCTTGCAATCCCAAAAAAAGACCGAAACATTGGGACAAAGGCTTAGAAAGATCGACAAACAAACAAAAAAAAAAACCTTACATGGATAAAACAAACTAGCCCAATCAAAAAACTAAGAGGAAATAGTTTGTAAAAAATCAGGAGCTAACTTCCAAACTTCACACAAGTAAGCAGATTCAGTAGTGCGCTTCACAGCCTTCCAAAAGTACAAGCAGACCCTTATATCTTCAGCTATTCAAAGGGTTATCATATTTGTACTAGCACCCCTCGATTGAAAGACATGATTATTCTTCTCCCTCCACAAATGGCATATGGTAGTAGCTCGGCCCAATTTAAGGACAGTAGATGATAAGGGAGCATCAGCCCCAAATGCCAAACACCTTGCAACCTCAATATCCAAAATCTGAGGACTCCAAGTTCCACCACATTTGCCCAGAATTGAGCCCCAAACAACAACCAAGAAGCTACATTCAAAAAACAAATGAACATGAGACTCCTTACCACCATGACAAAAGGCACAGTTATCATCCACATTAAATCCCCACGGTAGAAGTCTATACTTTGTATTGAGTCTACCATGACATACCAACCATATTTCAATAAATGCCCACCAAGGAACGTGGCCTTTAAACCAAGCAACATTATACCAAGCAACAAAAGGGAGGTATTCCTTAATAACCAACCACACAGATTTTGAAGTAAAAACCCCAGATGGCGTGGCAGACAATGGATTCTCTAATGCTTGGTATTGAATTTTGGTACTGGATTCTTTTGTTCCATTAAAAAGAATTTTTTCTCAATGATATTTGTCTACTACAAAGAATAAATTGAGCTTCGACTAGCAAGTATAAACGACCAGATAACTATAATATTATTAAGACGTGGGTCGTTTCATTTTTTACTTCTAGTTAACCTGATAAACGAAGCAAGAGCTCGAGTTTCGTTTTCATTAAAAGCTCGTTTGAGATTAGTTTTTTACATAAATAAATCAAAATCGACCTCGCATTATCCTACACTGTTGGTTCTTGACAGAGGGTTCAAGATAGACAAGCAGGTAAGCTTTCAAACCAAGCTCAAACAAACTATTGTTCAGCTCGTTTGACTTGTGATGTTTAAAAAATTCAAGCTAAGAAATTGATCTGTGATCGACTTGATTAATTAAAACTTGTTTGAAATTGATTCGTATTGTAAACTAACCAAGCTCGAACGTATTACTAAAGCTTGTTAGGTTTTCAAACCATACTTGAAGAATCAATTGTCCAGCTGGTTCGGTTCGTATATATGTATTCCTTCTTTTAGCCGAGAAGAATCAAAAAGTGAAATCTCTTTTACTATGAATGAAAAAGATCTGGGCTGTGTTTGGTTAGATAGTTTAGTTTAGTTTTGATGATGTCAACAAGTGTAATGAGTGGAGAAAGACAGAGAGAGAAATGAGGGAACTGATGATGTCATCAAAACCAAAACTAAAATTAAACTGGAAAATGAACAGGGCCCTGGACATTCCAAACATAGCTTAGGTTCAATTTCCTTTCATAGTCCTTTTTGGTTCTCTTTTTGGGGGCAGGAATTTTGTTGTGGTCCAAAATAATTTTGCAACCGATTTTGGATGTTTCAGTCCATATTGATTGAGGGTGGCCTATCTCATAAAGTTTCAGAAAGTAAATAAGTACAAAGTTCATAATTGAGATATCATCCAATTTTACGCATAGAAAATTCATTACTTTCAAACAAGTTCCTGTCACTTGCTTAAATTTCAAGCTATCAGTGACAGAATTAAGATTTGATCTAGGAGGTAAAACTTAAAATGATCAGTATATTGCCACTGTCCTGAATAAAAAAAAGTTTCATCCATCGGTTTAAAATATAATGGATATGTTTTTATTTGAGTAAATTCAAAAAAAAAAAATTCAAAAGAATTCGTTGATATTTAGTATCTTACCTGATAAAAGTTTCAAGAAATTTTGTCAACCAAAATGCATTTATTGTATTTAAAACTTATATTTTTCTGAAACTAATTCGAATTGGTTTTATTGGTTTAATCTTCTTCATGTCCCATTTATCGAGCCAGCTTTGGGCTCAGAAAAATCCGGGATGACCTTGCCATTTGCACTCTTTTTCGGTCTCACTTCACAATAATTTATTAGGGCCCTTTCATTTGTGAAGATTAAACAAAAGGAAAAAACAAAGTAATAAATTTATATAAATAAAAAAGTACCGCTGATATACTTGAGGATATTGTGAAAATAACGACCCATATATCATAAGGACACCAGATTCTAATGATCTAATTACCATGTGGCCATGTTCGGGACACTTCAAAATCATACGTTCTTTGGAGTATTAGAATGGTCTGAGTATCACGTGACTGTGCTCTAAAATTACGGAATTAGTCATTTTCGATGGGACATTATATATGTTTACTTTTTTCACCCACGTTCCTTGGACCAAGTCAAGGTCTGAGACACTGAGTCTACCGTTATTTTCACAATGTATGCCATCTGTGAATCTTCCCTAACGTGCTGAGACTTTGGAGTCCACTTATTTGCCCTTAAAAGTTAAAACAAAGGACAAAACATCAGCCCCACCCCAGTGCTCACCACTCTTTGTAGCAATTGGTTCTTTGCTGTAGCTAGGGCCTAAAATGAGCTAAGTTGTTTGTGAATTATTCAAGGTTCAATTTAGTAAACGTTTGTTCAAGTTCGATTTGGATACTAAACAAATTGAACTTGAACCTCAATTTTAAGCTCATTTAATAAACGAGCCGAACCTGTACTTGACAATATTCGGCTCGATTAGGCTCCCGAACTTGGAATATATGTCTATCTCATAAGAATTTCCTATATAACCTTGGATATGTATAAAATTTTACATACACGTAATGAAAATTTTATAACTTATACTTGTATAAACCAATAAAAGTATTATAAACTTAAATTGTACTAATATGTTTTTATAATTTTATACATGTATGAACTTATTTATGTACAAAATAGATTTTTTTTTGAAGTTCTAGACTTATATTAGAGCATAAATATCTAATATTTTTTTCCTTGTTAAGGCTCGTGAATAAGTTCGAGTTCTACTCAAACCTAAGCAAGTTTGACTTGAATTCGGCTCGTCAAATTTTCATCGAGTTTGAGTTCTGCTCGAATTCATTTAAAAATTTAATGAAAGAACTTGAATATTTTAAAGTTCGGCTAGTTTATAGCCCTAGTTGTAGCCGTCCATTGAACCTCAAAATCACTGAGATGGACAAGTGGATGGTGAATTCGTCTTGTTTGACCACCGGGGTGGTAGTAGTGGCTGAGGTATCTAGGTTAAAACCTCCCCGTCCCACTCAGGGCTGGCCCAGGTCCTAGGCCGAAGAGGCCTGGGCCTAGGACACTCAAAAAAGTTTAAATTTTTTGGGTACTTTCATATATATTTTTTATAATAAACTTGAGTAGGGCTCTTTTTTATCAAAAAATAAATAAATAAAAAGATCAATCTTACTTTTAAAAAAAAGCCTAAACACCTATAATGAACATTGGGCCTAAACTAAACCATTGGACCATTCAATTTTTCTATCTAATTGGTTTTTGGTTTCTCAAAATTGGAGCTTTTAACGTGTTTTTTTTTTTTCATTGCCAAAGGAGCATTAAATCTAAACTAAACCGTTGTAGATTTAACACTTTGTTCAATCCCTAACAACTGAAAATATTTTCTCTCCAATCGGGTCAAATTTTGCTCAAATCCAAACATTTCAGGATGGATAAGTTCTTCTATGGTCACGTCCAAGACTCGGGGATCAACTACACTGGTCGACTTTTTTTCTTTTCACCCCTTTTACATTTCTATGCGTAGTGGAAAGAAAAGGAATTCCTCTTTCTTTTCACCCCTTTTTTACATTACTATGCGTGGTGGAAAAAGAAGTCATATTTTTGTTCTTCCTTTTCCCATGGAGACAATGACAATTAGTGCTGGCACATTCCCTATTGGTGCCTTGACTTTTTATTTTGGGACATTTGGTTTTGTCATTTTGTCAAATTGATTTAGTTAGAAACAACCAAGAAATTAATAAAAGAAAAAGGATTCTCTTATGCTAATTTCAAATAATTTGGAAAATGGTAACAAAATATATATGGACAGAGAGAAGAAGTCTTAGTATGAAATTTCTTTTTTTCTCATACAAATGATGAAATTTGGTGAGAAACGCTCAAAACTCGAATGGTTGGTTGCAGATCGATTATAAAAATACTGTGATTGTTTAAAATAGAATTAACAACTAAGAATTACCACTATCCTTTTAATTATTTCAAGAACTTCAGGGAACAAGTGAAATAAGGTGTCTGCCTTCCTGCACCCAGAGCTCTTGGCTGTGGGGGCTTGTCCATGGCATCCGTAGTTCGTGGCTGCGAGGGCTCGCTAACTTTACCAGCGTTCTCTCATGCCACATACCGGCCAGTGTTGGTTTCAGATATATCTGTGGAGGAGGTTTCTATCGGCGCTTTACGTAAGCTTTGAATGGGATTTCTACTAACCTTCGGAGACTGTTTGTCTTGATCACAAACTCTTTGTGACTTTGTGCCCCGAACTTTGATTTTGGTGAGAAGTGAGTCTTGTCTCATGTTTGGATTCTTAGTTGTTTATTCTTTGTCTTATAGATTTGGTTGTTTTTGCTTTCTAAATCGGGATGGAAATGGAAGACTTTTCGTGAAATACAATCATTACATCGGCTGACACCATAAAAAATTAACCTAAATTATTTAACAAAAAACAGCCAATAAATCCTGCAAAAAATAACAAATCCCAGTCGTCCATCTCAATTTAAATGTTGGACCCAAAAAACAGAAAAAATCGAAAAAAAACCAATCGGACCAAACCTCCCTGAACCTATCGGTCCATTAGTTTTTTCGGTGAGAATCGGTTCCTAGAAAAATTACCCCGAACCAATCGGTTCGTTCTCAAACACCCCAAAAATCAAACTAAACCGACCGATTTTCACCCCTAATACAAATTAATTATTTTCAGAGCTCACATTTTCAGACACAAATATTTTCAGAAAAATTCTATCCAAGTGCCCACACGATAGATGTGGGGGGCAAGACACCATGGGGTTGTTGATTCTGATGTAACTATGTCGGATTATGTGCATTATCATAGGTTCTTGTAACAATTTTTATATAATAAAGAAAACATGCTTTTTTTTGTTTGGGTAATTTGCTTTATAGATTCCAAAAGGGGGAAAAAAAAAGAAGGTGCCGAGTAGGTATTGACGCTTGGTACCCAAGTATGATTCGAGTCTTAATTTATATTAAAGGGTGACAAACACATAATGTTGAAAAATTAATATTTGCTAAAATTAGATGTTGATTTTAACAAATGAGAAAGAATGTTTGCTAAAATTAAAGATTCTTGTGACATTTAAAATCAAAAGATTTTTCAAAATTTTTAACAAATGACTTTCTTATTTGATAAAATCAATTATTGATTTTAAAATATTTTATCAAATGAGAAACTCACCCTTCTAAAACAATCCAAATGGTTGACGTTGTTACCATTTGACTGCCTACTTAGCCTGAAATGAAGTACAATATCAAGAGTGTCATTGTACGAAATTAATGACAAACCGTTGATTGCCGAACATGAATAACTCAGATGGGATTAGGAAGTTTGCGGTCCCCCGTTTCCAGTCTATACACACAATGATGATGCCGTAAAGTTATAGTACTATTCCTTCATTGCTCGTAATTCACTGACATTGAAGAGTTACTATAAGTAATTTTTTTTATGTATTAAGTAAAAATATAGACCTAGTGGGCCTCGCGGTCTGACGGAAGATAATATAAATTATCAATGAATTGAAGTGATATATCAGAGTCGTTTCGATAGTGACAGCCAGAGTGCTACCGGCTCCATTTATTAGGATTTACAGCACTGATACATACCAAGAAAAAAGACCCAGAAAATGACCAAGAAAACACATTTAAGAGGTGAGATTCATCTAATACACTGTTTTAAATAACCCAGGATGTGTTTTCTTGATCATTTTCTGGGTCTTTTTTCTTGGTATGTAGACTTATTGATTTATTAGGTATTCTGTTTTGGAATTTGGATTATACTTGTCTCTTTAGTGAATTTTTTTCTTAAATTTCTACTTTTATGCTGTGTTTGGAAGTTAGATAAAGAAGAAGATAGGCCGAAAATTAAAAAAATTTCCTCACTCATTTGGTTGCTGGTTAGGGATGTCAATGGATAAGGTATAGATCGAGAGAGCATATTTCATACCCAATCTTCAATTGGATGATCTTTCGCCATCCCTGCCCCTACCCCCATTTGGGATATTAGATGAAAAACCAAACCTACCTCCCAATGGAGATTGGGATTTCCCCGAACGTACCCATATCCAAACAAATAAGTAAATAAATAAGTGAAGAATGATGTTAAATATAATCTTAGAGTCTTTTTTGGGTAAATTTAGAGTCTTTTTTTTTGTCAAATGATATAAAAAAAATTTATTTTATCAAACTTAGAATTTTTTATTACTCAAAAATCGCCCAAAGGGCTACAAATTCCAAACCGGAGCCCATCGAAGGATAAAAACCCCCGATAATTGGGTTATCCATGTGGTTTTGATGGGAATATACTGAGTACATAGAACTACCCACACCGGGTTGCGACAATTCCACAAAGATTAGGGAATAGAAAGACTCCAACAGAGAAGTAAAAAAAAGAAAATAATAACTAAATAAAAAACCGTCGTAGAAGAGACCGCAATAATCCGCTGCATCGGAAATGACTGCTTTATTTAGCGTGGAGTCTGAAACTAGCCCCCAAACTTTGCCCTTACTTCAGAACCAGGCGCCGGCTAAGATGTTACTGGCTGCGTTCGTGGGTAGAGGTTGGAGTAAGAAGCCAGATTCGGAGCCCTTCTTCAGAGAAACAAACCAGAACCTTATCCATAAACCTCTATCAACACTCCAGAAACAGTCACCACCCAAACCATGAAGAAGATGATGACAAGGAGCAGTGGAAAGAGATTGAAATGGCGACGGTAGAAGGTTATGGAGGCCAGGTAAAGAGTAGATTTGGTGGCTAAAGTGGGAGGGAAAGGGGATCTAGAAGTAGGGGGAGCCGGAGAGAGAGGTGGGGGGAGGTACGGTTGGTGGCTGCGGTAGCCCCACTCACCTCGAGCAAACCCTAACAAATGTATCCTAGAGAGAGAAAGAAGAGAGAGGCGAGAGCGACTTATTCTACTATCAAATGATATAATGGATGTCTCTTTGGCCTAGTCGAAGTTTTTTTTTTTTGGCATATAGTTTTTCATCATAGACACATTATGTATTTTTGCCAGCGCTGAATGAAAATTCGGAAGTCGCCACTGTGGGTAGGTGAACATGGAGTGAAGGCATGAAGCAGTAGTTTTTTTTTTTTTTTTTTTTTTTAAAAAAGTTAAAAAAGTTAGATATTCTTTTCTTCAAAAATATTCTTTTCCTTTCCCACTCTTTCCTCAACTAAGAAATATGGTCTTAACTTTTTACTTGTTAGATTTTTCTCGTCGAGATAAATCAATAATTTATAAAATTAGATGCACAACTAACTATTGAGAGTTTGTGTGAAGCATTAATCCCGCAACAGTGTGCGCAAGGCCCAATTTGATCGAGGATTAATGACAGAGAATCCACCACTTTACATAAATCCAATATATATTAAATGACCCATATCTTTTTGAAAGACTAAGACTTATCGGTGGTGAGTTATCCAAGCATATATTGATGCCCCAATTTTTTTTTTTTAATGTGTGACTTAATGTTCACACATGCTCCATTTTTTAATTTTTTTTTTCTATTTTTTTCTATTTTTTAATGTGTGGAGAACGCAAGATTTGTATCTACTAGGGACCCCAACCACGTGATATTCTCAAATTCACAATAAAATATATATTTAATAAGTATATATTGCTACTTTTGAGGTCCAAAAAAATATGATATTATGTGCATGAGCATAGCCACCGTTTGATTTTATTCATGCAACCTAAAAAATAATTAATAACTTAAAATTTTAGGAATTTTTACCACATAGAAACTTAAGAAATCTTTTCACACAGTGAACTTGCAGGAGCCAATCCTATAATATTTTTCTTAATTAAAATGAAAATTAGTATAACATTACAAGATACTTGAAATTGTGCAGAGTCCCGGTTTTGCCAGCAGGGCCGGCTTTGAGTTTTTTGAGGCTTAAAGCGAATTTTTAAAGGAAAAAAAAAATGGGCCTTCAATCTTTTTTGCATAATGAATGATACTTGAGAAAGAAAAAACATTCATAAGGAAGACAATGCAATAATTTGAGACCATAAGTACCCATAATCAATAGCCATTACAATACATTAAAAATTGTCATTTAAATATTATTCTTCTCACATTTTTAGCAGCAAAAATACTAATTAAACTTGCATAATTAAGTTTCTCCACCATAGCATTTTCAATAGACAACATAGCCAATCCGTTCAGTCTCTCTTGTGACATCGTTGACCTAAGATAAGTTTTGATCAACTTTAACTTCAAAAAAACTCTTTCACCAGATGCAACTATAAATTGGAATAGTCAATAGTATTCTTTACGCAATCCACACATTCAGAAAAACAAACTATCCATTGTCTTTAAGCAATTGAGCACATCAATGGGCTTTCTTAGCTCTTTTGGTAAAATTTATCTCAAGACTTTCAATTCCGAACATAATCCTTCTTATCAATATTAGAAAGCTTATCTCTTTTCAAAATATTTTCAAGATTACATTTGGGCCCTTTCACTTGGGTCTTATTTAAATTAGGACCTCAAATTTTTTAGACAAATTAAACTTATTTTTTTTTTATTGATACCTAGTAACTATATGAACCTATATTATTGGGGGCCCCAAAAATTAGACAAAATTTGAAGGCTTAAAGCAGTTGCTTTACAGGCTTTAGCCCAAAGCCGGCTCTGCTGCCACTGGATGCAAAAATTGGGTATTAAGGGGTGGTTTGGGTAAATTGAAAAAACTAGTTTTTTAGTTTTTTTGGTTTTGTCCTTATTCAATTTTTTTTTTGTATTCGTTGGTTTTCTGTCAATTTTTTGTGGTTTCTTAGCTTGTCTTGATGAAAGAAATCTAAAAAGTATAAAATTATTAGCCAAACTTAAAGTTTTGTGAATAAAGACGAAAAATAATCCAAAAATTTTTCTCATCGAGACAAGCCAAGAAATCACAAAAAATTGACCAAAAACCAACAAATACAAAAAAAAAATTGAATAAGGACAAAACCAAAAATCTAGTTTTTTCAATTCACCCAAATCAATCCTAGTTTTTTGGATTATTTTTCGTCTTTATTCACAAAACTTTAACTTTGGCTAATAATTTTATACTTTTTAGATTCTTCTCGTCGAGACAAGCCAAGAAACCACAAAAAATCGACCAAAAACCAACAAATGCAAATTTTTTTTAATAAGGACAAAACTCAAAAAACCAATTTTCTCAATTCACCCAAACCAACCCTAAGTATTAAACACTCGGTATAAAAAAAAAGGGGAAAATTTCATAAAACCCCCCAAACTTTGACCAAAATATCAAAAAATCTCTCAAACTTCCATAAAATTCAATCCGCCCCCCAAACTTGTCTTCCGTTAGTCAAATACACCCCCACCGTCTCATTCCGTCAAGCAACTAACTGAGCTCGATGACATGGACAATAACGTCCGTTTGTTGGGAGATTTTGGAGGGAAATGTAGCACGTGAGACTCACGGCCCCCAAACCTTGCCCCATAAAGCCCCTTTTTCCATTTTTCAGTCTCTCACTTTCACCATTTCTCTGATCTAGCTCTCTCTCTCTCTCTCTCTCTCTCTCTCTCTCTCTCTCTCTCTCTCTCGCCTCATCCATATCTTCTATGTATCTCTCTTCTCTATAACCCTCTCACCTCGTTCATATAACCTTATCTTCTCTATTGTCTGTCCTCTCCTACCTCCACTGACGCAGAATGAACATCAGTTGCAGCATGACGAATGGGAGGCTGAATGCAGTGGACGATGATAATCTATGCATTATTTGCGGAAGTTAGAAGGTGCTGAAGACTTCTTGGACTGACAAGAACCCAAGTAGGAGGTTTTGGAAATGTCCTAGGGACACCCCCATGTGTCCAAGGTCTGTGCAAATTATCCCAGGGCTGTTACGGAGGATCAATGTAATGGAGGAAGAGCTTGGAAACTGCAAGGCTAGGGAGAGGAAGACGAAGATGTTACTAACTGCAAGTTTGATTATACTTGCAGCTGTGGTGTTTGGGAAATTTTTTTTCCCACTTAAAGAATGAAGGGAATCAATCATATCGGCTAGGTTAGGTGTGTGCTGTAGATGTATCTATTGGGTCCTAAAATTGTAGTTTTATTTTCTGTTTATGTTGTTTGATCCCTACTATGGATGGGTTGGGATTGTATGACTGTAATGTTTTGAATGGAATGGAATGTTTTGGCTATTGGTTGCACTGTAATATTCACTGTAAAAATGTGCAAATGCAAAAACAGATAGCATAGAGGCCACAAAATATAGCATTCACAAGCCATCCCAATTTCATTCCACTAGAATGTCATAACAATAAGAGGCCACAAAATATTGGCTAGAATGTCCTTACATTATAGACTACCATAGTTCATCATTTCCCAATCCTACCAACACAGATTACAAAAATGACAATAATTTGGACTCTCTGAGTTCCCACTTGAGCATTTACAAAACAACTGTGTTTTTAACAGATATTTACCAACAAAAAATTATATTATCACTGATATGCACCAAAAAGTTGTTCTTCCTTATTACATTCACTTTCCCTGTCCATTCTTGGAACCAACTGCATTCCAAGAGGATTTGAGATACACTTTCCTTCCCCTCCAATACAAGCTATTCCTCTCAATAACCTGCATATGAAAAATAGTGCATTAAGCACTACTTGCATTGTATCTAGATAACAACTCTCATTGTATCAACAACACTTACACCAGGATTATTGGGGGTTTGAGTTCCACCTTGCATTTCAGTACCCATAGTACTGGCAATCTCAGTCTGCCACAAAACAAAAATGCAGTTAATGATATAAACTACCAACATTTGTGAGATGAGTGAATGCTCACTTGAAAATAGATACACTTACAGTCAATGCACTTTGTGAATCACCACCTATGAAATTAGTACCAACACTACTTTGACCATGCACCTGCAACTGCTGCCAGTAGTGATTGATTGACTACTACACAGGGCAAACAATAAGGGAACCACTACTAAAATTAATAAACATATACACTTACAGAAATAAAGAGTAGTAGATGAAGGTGGTTGAACATTTGGTGCATCTGACCCACTGGTTTGACCATGCAACTGCAATTACAAACACTAGTGATTATAAAAAGGATTGAAATAGGACATAAAATAAGGGAACCACTCCTGAAATTAATAGATGCACCTCATTTGCTCTCCTCTTGCATCCTCGTTTGTTATGCCCTCTAATCCCACATAGGCTGCATCTCATTGTTGAAGTAGTAGCAGGTACTTGAACAGGTGTTGGAGTAGTCATCATTTGCATCTCTCTCTGCTGGCCCACTTGTTTCACCATGTACCTCATTTGCTGTCCTCTTGCACCCCCTTTTGTTATGGCCTGTTTTCCCACATAGGCTGCATGTCATTTTTACCCCCCTCCTACTTAGTTTTGTAGAGTTTGGCACCTCCTCTTCTGATTCCCTTCTTCTAGCCTTCTTAGGCCTCCCAACCCTCTTCTTTACATCAGGTGGTAACAATTTGGGTCCATCAGTTGTAGGCCACAACTATCTTCCATTAATTGGACCAAGAAAATTGTCATATGTGGACAGGTATGTGTCAACCTTGTACCAATCATCAACATAATCCATGGGGTCAAGCTCTAACTTGTTATAGGCAGCAATGGCATGCACACATGGGATACTAGTCAACTCCCATCTCCTACATCCACAAGTCTTCATCCTTAAATCAACTTTAAACTGTTGATTTGGTCCTTCTATTTGAAACAACTGATGACCAAAGTATCTAGGTATCCACCCTTTTTCATCCCTTTGTTTGTCAAGTCTCTTCTTTATCTTTGGGCATATTGGGTCCTTGTATCTCAACATGGCAGCTTTTCTTTTCTTTGTAGACTCCATAATAATGCTCATAATCTTTTCCAACATGGTGATGATGGGCTTGTCTCTTGCAGGAAGAATGGCAAAGTTAAAACTCTCTGACAGGTTATTTAGGACAATGTCACATTTGGGGAATGTGTCAAACTGACTCTTACTCCAATTAATTGCTAGCCTTGCATTAAGCCACTCATAAGCTTTAAGGTCAGCCTTTTTCATCTCCTCCATAGCAGAGTTAAATGCTGGAATTGTAGTGGCCCTTGCAGCCTTCCACAAGATATCCTTTAAGACAAGTCCTTTGAACTCTCCTTTGAAATTGTTGTATAGATGTCTCACACAAAATCTATGCCTTACATTTGGGAACAATTTCCCAATTGCATCAACCAAACCCTTTTGTTTATCTATCATGAATGTGTAACAATGTGAGTTTTGAACATCTAAATCATCCCTTAACAATTCTAGAAACCACAGCCAAGTCTTCTTCTTCTCTTTCTTCACTACTGCATAGGCAAATGGATATATGCAGTTATTGGCATCCAGTCCAACAACAGTTAACATTATTCCACCATGTGGGCCTTTCAGGTGACACCCATCAAGCCCAATCACAGGTCTACAACCTCCCAGAAACCTCCTTTTCAATGATCCCCAACAAATGTAAAGCCTCTTGAATTTAACCTCATTGTCAGATCCAGGTACTGGTTTATAAGTCAGCTTTATTGTGGTCCTAGGATTGTTACGCCTAACCTCCTCAATGTACCCAAACAACTGCAGAAACTGCTCTGCAGCAGTACCCTCAACCTTATTAAGTACTCTTTTCTTAGCTCTAAATACCTTCTGTTTATCAACATGGACTGTCCACTCCCTTTCAATTGTATCAGCAAGTGATTGAATTGGCCATGTAGGGTTCTTGGCAATCCTTTCAAAGTACCTATTCATTATCCACTTGGTACTTACCCAAGGCACATTGTAAGATCTAGTGCATGTATGGTTAGGAATGTAGTGTTTCACCCTAAAAACTCCATCCCCCTTCACATAGGCTCCATATATGTACCATGGACACCCTTTTCTACCAACACACACAACACTCACCTTCATTTTGTCATTCTTTATAAATTTAGTTTTCTTTCCTAGTTTTATGGAATGCTCCTTCACTACATCCCTAAACAAGGAATGTGATTTAAACTCCATTCCAATAGAAAAAACAGGATTAGCCATGTCAGTCTTTTCATTAAAAATGGGGTACTTTTTCTTCTTGTGTGTTTTCCTCTCATTATCATCATCTGACTCTGAAGAACTGTTAAGGCTCTCCAACTCATCACTATCTTCATCATCTAACTCTCCCAACTCATCACTTCCCTCATCATCAGACCCTCCAGTGATTCCCACCCCACTATCTTCTAACTGTTGGTCCACATTTAGTTCAAATAATGCATCATCCTCCTTCAAATCACAATCACTCTCATCAAACTCCTCATATTCGTGAGTCGGAAGAAGAATTTGGATCATAATCATCTCAGATATCCGCTATTCACTTCCTCTATCACTTGCTTACTCTTGTTTCCCCTCCCACTATCATTGACAACTTGACTACCCTGTGTAACAATAACATCAACTACATTGCACACTGAATAAAGTTCCACCAACCTATTTGTTCAACAAACTGACACATTCTAACTACTTCAGCATCTGACTTTATCAATATGAAATCCCCATTTATTCTCAAGTAGTAATCATTACTAACAGACTAACCCATTTCTTTTAGCATGCCACAGAGCTCCATAATGCCTAATTCATCCTCATGACAGTAATCAATAAACCCAAACGTACCCCCCACATACTTTGAACCCTCAATCCTACCGGCATAATGCATTTTAATTGTGAAGTGGGCTTCACACCTATCTGCATATTTACAGAATACATGCAATCAAATAAATAACAAAGGTGTCAACGAGGTAACCTTAAAAATATAATCATAAACAACAATGGGTTAGTGTGAAAGTGAGAGACAGAGAAGGAAACAAACCCTAAAAAAATCAATTAAATAAGGGATTGATTCTTGAAAATGTAAACAACAACGGATAAAGAATGAAAAAAATAACACTTTTACATCCCTTTACACTCTTTACAACCATTTAGATTAAAGAAATGGGGGGGTTACATTGGTCCAAGAAAAAACATAACCGAAAAGGTTGGAGCTTTACCGTACAGAGGAGGACCACCACTTTCTCTAACACGCCAAACCATCTTCAATGAGCAGGATTACCACGTTAATCCCTTTGGTTTGCAGTAGATTCCCAGTTAATGCTGTCAATCGCCCATGGTGGAGCCCTAGTTTTTCTATGTATTGTCTCTGTCTCTCATTGTCAAAGTGAGAGACTGAGAATGGAACAAGGGGCTTGATGGGGTAGGGTGGGGTAGGGTTGGGGTGGCGTGAGTCTCACGTGCTCCATTTCCCCCCAAAATCAACTAGCAAACGGACGTTATTGTCCATGTCATCGACCTCAGTTAGTTTCTTGATGGAATGAGACGGTGGAGGTGTATTTGACTAACGAAAGACAAGTTTGGGGGGCGGATTGAATTTTATGGAAGTTTGGGAGGTTTTTTGATATTTTGGTCAAAGTTTGGGGGGTTTTATGAAATTTTCCCATAAAAAGAAGTGCTCAAATATTCTCAGTATAAAAAGACGGCTGTAGACACCCCGATTTTGAACCTGGGATGCGCTCGAGCATTCTCAATGATGAAACGGACCAATCATGGCTACCCGAAACTTGTGAAAACAACTTGAACTTGATCAAAATCAACCAAACATCACCAAATAACCTAAACCAACCCAAGCATTGTTGAACCAAGTTAAACCAACAATGCGCCACCAGCCTTGGCCTTCAAGCTTTAGGCCTTGGAAATTCAATCTGTGAGGAGGAGGCAGATTGAAAGGCCAAACCCAAGCGCTTGAGCCCAACTCAACCAAATGGGAATCTGCAGAGTATCTCATCATGAGATTTCACGCAGGGTGGAGCGTATAACCACTTCTATATGTATTGTACACGATAATACCCCCCTACATTGTCCTAAACTACACTTAAAACTACACCTAGGGTATAAACCCACTACATCTCTCTCTCCTCTCTTTCCCTCCCACTCACTCTATAAAAGCCACCCCCTTGATTCAGGGGTTGATCAACTCCATACTCCAGCATATAATTCTCCAGAAATCGTCCATTCTCTCTCTCTCTCTCTCTCTCTCTACAAAAACTATTTTACTTCCATAAAACCATTTGCAAAAACCATCCTGCCAAACCCAAGAATATGACTCTTGATCATCAATTACCTTCATACATTGCACCATCCATCCACAATACTAGTCAAAGATACCAACAATTGTTCATCTTCAAACCCACAATCAAGTGGAAAAAGGTAGTAAAACAAGTGATATTCACTGTTTTGGCCCATCTGAGGAAGACCAGTGAGTTCAATCAAATTCTTCATACTTGAATTGAACTCACAAGGGTCTAAAAGTTGCTTAAAGATACTGTCAAAATTTGCAGTTTCAATAGGGTTGAGCGCTCAAGCTCCTGTCCTTGAGCGCTCAAACCCAGTCATGAGCAGTTTTCTGTTTTGCTAAGTTTTCAGCTTTTTCCTGATTTTGATCATCATCTAATGGTTTAATATGCTCATGTAATCCACAAAATAGTTTATTTTCACCTCAAAATCACATGCATGGGTGTAAATTAACTATTTATGATGATCCTATATCAAAATTTTCAAAAATCCCACATTTAAGTGCAAGAAAAAGAGACTGTTCATCTTCATAAATTTTCATTTTAAGTTTTTACGATCATTATGAAGTACCAAAAACTTGCTTGAAGGTCAAAAGTCAGAAAAGCCAGACTATGGTTTGAGCGCTCAAGGTTATGAACTGGCCTTCCAAGCCGTTTCGGAAAGCAGATTTGATATTTATGCTTTGTTTTTGTAAATTGTTGTTGGAAATTAACTGAAAGGTGTGTGTGTGTTGTTGCGTCTGTGTGCATGACCTGGATCCTTCCCTTTCTTCATTTTCAAGCATCTTGGTTTGTTAATTTGTGGTGATTCTCCTCTTTTGTCGTTCTTTCAAAGATCAAACAATCTGTTTTCTCTTGATTATCCATGAAAAATGCTTTATTAACATCTGATCCTGTAAAGAATGAGAAAAGAAGAGATGTAGAAGCTTGAAATCTTAGAAGCCAGAAATTGGTTTGAGCGCTCAATCTATAAGGTTTGAGCGCTCAAACTGGTTTGGAGGGTTTGAGCGCTCAAGTGCTCATCTTTGAGCGCTCAACTCCTATTTTGGAATCCAGGTTATAAGTTAATTTGTTAAGCTTCAAATCACTGATTTCTTGAGTTATTTGTTCATTTTTGTTCATTTTCACTTCTGTAAATATTCATCATAATAATTCCTTGTCATTGTCATTTTCATGTAATTCATGTGCATAAGTATCCACATTAAACTTGCATTTTTTTTGTATCTTCTTATTGTTTATATGGTTCCCATCCCCAATTCCCCATTTTTGTATTTTGAATTGAATTTCAAACATTTTCAAAATCCCAGGAAATGTTGAGTAGAGACCGGTTCACGGACCGGGCGAGAGGGGTGTCGTAAAACCCTTCCCCTCTCGTAACCAAACCTCTGAATCCGAGAAATTTCTGGTTCCGCTGTGATCGGTAAAATCTTTTTCAATGGGCAAACGAGTCATATTTTTATCAGTTTCTCAGATTCGGACCTCAAATCTGAGTGGCGACTCTAACAAAACACAATCTTTTTCATGTGCGACACCGCATAATCTCCGTGGGCCGTCCACAACGGCTTGAAATGAACATCAATTGACTAACGTCGTTGAAGTAGGACCCACTTCACGGAGAATGAGTCTGAGCTTTGTACTGAACGTCAATTGACTACGGCGTTGAAGTCGGAGGGAAAAAATCTGTTGAAGTTGGACCCACTTCACGGCACCCAACGTCGTTTTCTGGAATCGAATTTCCTAGCTCGTGTTGCAACTTACTTAAATTGCATTTTACGTCCAATCCGAGAGATTATTCAGTGTTCCTGGTTGCACGGATTTTCCCCACCAGGCATTTATTTCGAATACCTGTCCATTGGTGTAGAATCACTAGCCCATGCCCGTGCTTGAAGGCATGATTTGAGCAATCAGCATACATGTCCATATGTGCACGTGCTCGTTCTTTTCGGTCTTTTGAATTTTAGAGAGGAGGTAGTAAGAGAAAATGTGGTTTAAATTTCAAAAGAGAGAGAGAGAGAGAGAGAGAGAGAGAGAGAGAGAGAGAGTATGATTTGAAATTTTGAGTATGGTGGGCCGGTGGAAGAAAAATGGTAGAGAGAGAGGGAATGAGTTAGCGGAGAGAGAGGGATAAAATGTGATCTGATGACTGGGATAAAAAATATGACTGAAACAAAAACCGCTTTCTGTTGTAATTTAGATTTTGTGTTGAATTTACTAATGTTGTGCACTGAATAATTTTTAACCCAATGCATAGATGTCATTACATTTTAGTCTTAAAAAACTAGTATCGGTGCATGGCAAACACAGAATAAAAGGAACTAAACTTTTTTTTACATAATATATAAGATTTATATTGGACAGGAAAAACGTTACAGATTGAAATGTATGAATAGTTTAAAAATTGCATCAAAATCTGAATATGACAAATAATTTGGAACAGATAGAGGATTAAGATTGTAGTTTATACTCCTTTGAAACTAAAATAATTGAATAGCATATCGGCCGAATATGCTTGTTTCATTTTATTTTTTGTGTCTTCCAAAAAAGACTTTGTTTTTTGGACGCAAGAATTATAAATTAATTACTTGAGATGGTCAAGAGTAAATGGTTCCTAGCGGCATGTTGGTGTGGCATACTCGAATGGAATAGAAATTCGGATTCAGTGGCGGAGTCATCTAGGGCCCGACCCCACCCACATTTCAAGATTTTATTACTATTAATAGGATTACAGTTATATAACTAATATAGAAGTTTCTTGATA
Organism: Vaccinium macrocarpon; assembly: GCA_022606695.1. Taxonomy (NCBI): domain Eukaryota; kingdom Viridiplantae; phylum Streptophyta; class Magnoliopsida; order Ericales; family Ericaceae; genus Vaccinium; species Vaccinium macrocarpon. The sequence goes on from CM040180.1 coordinate 11,617,276, forward strand.
GTCAAAAAATTTCATGTGATCTAGAAAAAAAACTAAAGTTGTTTTATATTATCACTTAAATCAATTTGTTTCATAAACAAAAATAAATATGTAGGGATGTTGTAATGTCCCCATTTCTAAAATTTAAGAATGTTTCTATTTTAAATCATGTTTAATTAGTCCTAATACCGAGATTACCCTAACCCTAATACTTGTCACACTCCTCCCATCAACTCCACCTTTCCCATTGCCTTACACTACCTCCCCTACCTTACCAACACCTAGTTTAGCAACCGAAGTAGGAGCCGGAATTGGGGCTTGCCCGGATTTGTAATCCTGGGCCCACCCCAAAATACCATCCAAGTAGGTCATTTGTTCTCTTATCCTATCAAATCCACCTTCTAAATCCCCCTTCTCAAAATACCATTTAAACACCTCACTAACAAATTCATTCTTCTTATGAGGTGGGGTCACCTTCATTACAAATCCATCCTCGTTACAAATCTGCCTTCAAATTCACAATCATTACAAATCCACCCGAATTCATCTCCGGTCGCCAAACGGGGCATGTGATGGTAAGATAGGTACATGCGTATTAAATGTTGTGGTTATGTGCCTTAAATGATGGAGTTGATAGCATGTACATTTATAAAGGAAATGGGGCATAGAAAAATCAGAAAATTGGTGTTAAGGCCTGATTTAGTAGCTAAATGGGCCAAAAGTCCAGCTTAGTTTTATTTAATGGGCCAAATCCATTGGTTTGGAAATAATACTGTCGGAGGTCCATATGTGGACTAAATTGCCCTGAGGATATCGGCTATAAAAAGACGTTAATTTCAAAATCGATCAAAGCCACTAGATCGCCGTCTCTCTTCTTCCGTCTCTCTCTCTCTCTCTCTCTCTCTCTCTCTCTCTCGTTGCGATTTCCGGTGACCGCTTCTTTTCTCTGCGGCGATAATCTTCGGCGATCTCTGTTCGGTTTTCTTTTCTTGCGATATTCTCTGGCCATCTCTGTGCTCGCGTTCTATTTGTTAGCGTTTTTTGGTGTGGTCATATCTGTTTTGTCCTCGCGATCTCTGTCCTCCGGCGATCTCTGTCCTCGCGATCTCTGTCCTCCGGCGATCTCTGTCCATCTCTGTGGTTTGTGGTTGAAAACAATAGGTATTTCTCTCTCTCTCTCTCTCTCTCTCTCTCTCTCTCTCTTGTACTGTTGTTGTTTTTGGATGGTAATAGTGATCTTAGCATATTATTGTTTCTAGATTTTTAGGTTTAGATGCTGTTTTTATGCATTATGTAATCGCCGTTTTTTTTTTTGGGAAGAAGATCATGTATGTTGAGGCAGATTACACAATCTACTGTTTTTATGCATTATGTAGATTATGTAATCTACTGTTTTTTGTTTGGAATATAATGCGGATTAATGTAGATTATGTAATCTACTGTTGTTTTGTTTGGAATATAATGCGGATTAATGTAGATTATGTAATCTACTGTTGTTTTGTTTGCAATATAATGCAGATTGATGTAGATTTATATTGTTGTTTTCATTACTGTTGTAATGCAGGTTAATGTAGATTATGTTATCTGCTGCTGTTATCATTAGGTTTGTTTTTATTTCATTTGAGGTAATGGTACTGTTGTTTTCATTTTTGCAGTGAAATTTTGTTTACTTTTGGGAATGGAAACTAGTATTATTCTTCTTTGCAAGTATGGATCATTTACAGTTGTTCTTACTGTGATGAGAGATTTTCGATTTGATGATCTTGTGCAAAGTATTTGTGAGAAGTGGCAGGATTTGGAATTGAAGAGATTTCAGCTGTTATATGCCGTGTCTGATCACCATAATTGTCACTTAGATAATGATGTTGATTTTGCTAATATGTTTGTGTTGGCCGGGGCATATGGTGTTAGTTGTGTGGATGTAGGTGTTGAAGTGCTCTCTTCTTGTTCAGTTGAATGTGGTGAATTGGAAAGTGCTGAAAGTAGTATTGTACATGGAGTGGAAGACGATCCATTTGAAAAATTTTGTCCACACCATAAGACTGTTCGTCTTTCTTTTGGCTGTAGGACTTGGAGGAATTACTGATATTGGCTCAGTTTGATAATCGACAGACACTAATTCCAATCCAGTTTCTTGAGCCACACCTTGGCTAGTTGATTCACTTGATTGGTCTGCCATTTTCTGAAATTACAGAATAGATTTTGATATTAATATCCTGAATCCAAAGATTATAATATCTACCATAAAATGAAGGAACAACTTATAACAGCCAGATTTGGTAATCTTTCAAAAATTTTGAACACAAAAAATAGCAAAAATATGGTAGTCTTTCACAATTTATGAACACAAAAAACAATAAAGATATAGTAGTCTTTCAAAAATTTTGAACACAAACAGTAAAAGATATGGTAGTCTTTCACTATTAATGAAACAAAAACAGCCAATGATATGGTAGTCTTTCACAATTACTGAACACAAACAACAAAAATATGCTAGTCTTTCACTATTAATGAACACAAACAGAAAAAGATATCATATTCTTTCAATATTAATGAAACAAAAACTGAAAAAGATATGGTAGTCTTTCACTATTACTGAACACAAACAGCAAAAGATATCATAGTCTTTCAATATTAATGAAACAAAAACTGAAAAAGATATTGTAGTCTTTCACTATTACTGAACACAAACAGTAAAATATATGGTAGTCTTTCACTATTAATGAACACAAACAACAAAAGAAATGGTAGTCTTTCACTATTACTGAACACAAACAGCAAAAGATATGGTAGTCTATCACTATTACTGAACACAAACAGCAAAAGATATGGTAGTCTATCACTATTACTGAACACAAACAGCAAAAGATATGGTAGTCTTTCACTATTACTGAACAAAAACAGCAAAAGATATGGTAGTCCTCAGAAACAACAAACAATATGTGGTAGTCTTTCAATATTTATGAACACAAACAACAATAGATATCATAGTCTTTCACCATATTGCTGGGAAAAATTTCTGAACCAGGAAAAAATTTCTAGATCAACCATAATCAATAGAAACAGAGTAGAAATAACCAAAGACAAAGTAAGGAACAACAAAAACCAAAGGAAAATCGAAAGAAAAACACTAATCAGTAATAGAATAGCGAGAAAAAACCAAAGGAACATGTAATGAACAATAATTTAGTGGTTAGAGACGAAAGAAAAACACTAATCAGTAATAGTAATCGCAAAATGAGTCGCAAAACGGAAATACAACAGAAAATCATGTAGATCGTACTATTTTTCTTCAACTTTGTAGCATTAGAGTAAAGGAGAAACCCTAACTCACCGGAGATGGTCAAGACGACGACGGAAACAGAACGATGATCACGACGAAGACGGCGACTACGACGGGCACGGGTGCGAAAAGCGATTAACAAAGGCCATGGATGGAGAAGATAGACACGTGGTTCTCTCTCTCTCTCTCCCCTCGTTCAAAAATCGAAAAAGGCCAGAAAAGTGATTCATAACTTGGCCCACGCTTTTATACACTACACTGGGGTATTTTTTGGAAGGTGGGTACAATTTGTCCTGTTGGAAGTACGGAAAAATCTTATGTCCTTATTACAGTAAAAGCGCCTTTACTATGTCCTTCTAAAAAACGGACCCTAGAAAAATATGGTGGAAGGGCTATTGGAAGTGTACTGCCATCTTGGAGTAATCTCGCCTGAGCCTTCTGACCTGCCTAACTGTTTAGTCTAGCACCTTTACCTGTGTTACTGCCTAAGATTTTTTTTCCATGTGTTTGTTACAACTAATTTTGTAAATTAGGTTTGATAGAAAAATTCAAAAGGGGATTGACATTGCCGTAAATATTCAAATTATGGGATTCTTATCCAATGCGGTTTAGACTATGATTCTCTTTTGAACTCATTCCAATTTTATTTTTTTAGAAAAAAGTTCACGTATATTGAGTATTGGTAAAACAAAAACAATAAGTTAATTTTCATCCAATCAATAGATGACACTTGTCGCAACCATAGCACTTCTTATGAAAAGTTATTCTGCAATAATATATAAGATAAAACCTGCACGATATAATGAGAAATTAAAAGAAGACACTTATTTCTCTCTAGCTGTCTCATTGGATAATAATTCTTCATTTAGGAAAGTGATCTCCAGCACTCCCTAATTCTTGCGTATGTTCTTAATTTTATTTTTTTTCCTTACTTAGAGTCTGTCACATCGTTATCACAATGTCAGATAATGTAAGAGGCTATGTTTTGTTGTCTCTGTATTCCATGTGGAGTGAATTTTTTATGTCGGGATTTCCAATTTTTCTTCTAAAGCTCACAAAAATATTCCATGGTTTGCTGCTGGTAACAAATCAATCTTTCATTTTCTTGGTCATTCAAAGTGCTTATCTATTTCTACTGAATCGTATATATAGCTTAATTCATACGAGGTTTATTTAATTTTAATTTTTTTTTTCAAGTTCGAAACCCTCCTAGTACAATAAGTCAATAATATTTTGTGGGGTGAGTCTACGTGATATTTTTGCCCCAAAATTAATTAACATATTGTTAGTAGATAGTGAAATTAATCCCTAACATTATAATGAAAAATCACAAAAGCGGACTTGAAAAGTTGAAGAAATTGGAAAATTCAGAGTTAAAATTTTGTTGTTAGGACTAAACTATTGTTTTATCATCATACAGGGAAGCTCAATATAGTTTGCTAACCAAGGTAAACCTCCCTAAAAATTGGCGTGTAGTATGTATTTTGAGCTGGCTTTTTTAGTTTGCGCCGCCTATTTTAACAAAATTATTCATAAACAACATCATAAATATTCGTAACAGTAACCAAAAAAAATTCATAAAATACATATAGAAAAAATTCATATATCGAGCAACAAATTTCTAAAACTGTTGCCAAAACACTCAAACAAAGTATGAGAATATCAACACACCCAAAAAGGAAAAAAAAGAAACATAAGGATTTATGCGGTTCCCTCCCAAGCATGAAACTCTAGAGATACGTCCACAAGGAAATAACAAAATGATTCATCATCAATGTGAAAAAATATACAGAACTGGCTATACTTTTAACTCTAACTCGAAGTATCCAATATATATCTAAGAATAAATCTCTAAGGCATCAATGTTTCCCATAAACAAAAGAGATGACTCCAAACCATAGATATCTCAAATTCCAAGAACAGACTCACCAATAGAACAACCAAGAAACCACGACACATTATGGGGAACCCCATGGGAGCTCTCAATCTTAAAGGAATTCACTCAAGAAGTTTAAACCCGAACAATCACCAAGGTTACTATTTATAAGCAAGTATAAAAAATTAGGTCAAAACCCTATTAAAAACGCACATCCGTGTACATTCAGCACCCATTGTTCAGACAATGGTTCCCCTGGTTCCGACCACAGAAGCTGCAACCTTCCAGAACCTTAATGAACTTGTGGTCTAGACCATGGATGCTGTGAGCATCTTTTCGCACTTAATTTTGTACTTTTCTTCGAACGTCTTGAATTCAAAACATAACTTGAACAAAAACAAGACATAACTCATAAAAGGTGTAATGTATACTACAATGCCTGATTTGGCTAAATTGAAAAAACTGGTTTTTTGGTTTTTTCTGTTTTGTAATTATTCAATTTTTTTTTTGCATTTGTTAATTTTGCATCTAGATTTTTGTGATTTCTGGATTTATCTTGTCGAGACGAATCCAATGAGTATAAAATTATGGTCAAAAGTAATAATTTTTTTAATAAAGCAAAAAATAAACCAATTTTTTGGGGGACTTTTATATTCACAAAACTTTAAGTTTGACTAACAAATTTATACTTTTTATAATTTTCTCGTCGAGACAAACCAAGAAACTATAAAAAATAAACCGAAACTAACAAATGCAATTTTTTTTTTGAATAAGGAAAAAAGGAAAAAAAAATCAAGAAATCATTTTTTTCAATTTAGCCAAATCAGGATAATAAAACGAGCCATTGAAATAATATAATCAAATACACAAAAATTTGTAAAATAAGCCACACAAATCGTAAAGAGGGTATGGAATACTGGTATGATAGTCAAATGATGTTCATAAGTTGTCGTACAAATAAAAATTCCACGTGTTTCACACGGACAGTTGGACTGGGACCCACCAAAGACCTGAGAACCTTGACCATTAGTTTCTCATCCTTCAATTGACTTGGACTAATCTCATCCGTCCATTCCTCTCTTTGCCCAACTGAAATATCTTACTCTCCCTTTACAACTCCAAAAAGCCAGGGAGGGTGTGAATTGAATAATTAAAAAAAAAACACTGAAGCAAGAGAATACAGAATTATTCTTTACTGATAGTGCAAGACTGTTCTGCCCCTTTAGAGCTTCCCTATAATTGCGCACAATTGATATTTCTTGCGTAGACCCAGAAGTGTGTATGTTTAAAGCATGGCATGGATAGAAACTGTTGAAAGCTTGATCCTTTAATTGGGTTTCACAGGTATAATCGCCATCCTCCCAACTACGTCTCCAGGATCTCTTATTTATTCTTGTTTATTGATGTCACTTTCTTATTGTTTATTCATCCATCCTTGTGGGTTCTTCGTTACAGTTCTTCAACTCTTGCTCTCCGTCTTGTTTTCCTTCGTGTTTCACAAACTGATTTATTGACAACAAGTTAATAGAATTGATTTATTGAGTGAAATGAGTTAATGAATTGTAAGAATATTACCTAGTTCGTAAAAGTTAGTAATCCAGTTTTGAGGATAAGTCAGTTTTGTGTGGAACACGACCGAAAACAATATTATAAACCAATTCTACTAACTTCTTGCCAGTTTTGAGGATAAGTCAGTTTTGTGTGGAACGGTTTCTAATTTTATAATGTGCTTATACACGTTCCTCTTTTGTATGTACATAGGAGCATGGATAATTTTATGAGTTTTGATTATTTATATGTTGGATACTACGTGATCTTATAAAATTTCTGTACTTTCCCATGTGGGTATTTCCTAGGATATGAAGTCCAGATTTCACCTCCATAGTAAAATCTGTTTGACTTGCTTTCTTCGCATGAGTCTCCCTTTATTGTTTGTTTTTTGACTTGGGTTCTGGGATTTCTACGTTCCATGTGGTTTGGGAATCTTGAAACCAAACTCTGTATTGCAAGCTTCTATGTGCATTCAAGGTGTTTGAATTAAATCTGGGCTGAAAAAACGAAGGGTTAGTTTCTTGGCTGCGCAGAAATGGAGGATGGTTTGCTTATGATGAAAGGATTGATGGTGTTGATATTTTGTATGCGGGTGCCTATGGAAGTTATGGGTGAGAATGGTACTGCTATTGTTTCCTCTGCAAGGCCAAGTGTTGTGAATGTTGGAGCTTTGTTTTCCTTCAATTCGGCTATTGGACGAGCTGCGAAGCCAGCATTAGAAGCTGCTATTGGTGATGTAAATTCAGATTCTTCTGTTCTTTCCGGCACGAAATTGAATCTTGTTTTTCATGATACCAATTGCAGTGGGTTCCTTGGAACCATAGAAGGTAATCTTTGTATTTGAGTAGCTTGATTTGATGAGCTGTCTTCATTCCAATCTAAGATGCACAAGCACGTCTAAGTGTTAATCACGTTTCTGTGCTGGACTGGCCCCAGATACGTGGGTGATTTTTTTGTTATAAGGCTTTTACGGACACACTCAGGTCATGCTAAGACACACCACGATAGAGTAGAGACATGTTAATAGGTAAGAATGCTATTAAAATGTTGAGATACGATGAAAATTGTAATCGATGCTTTGTTCGTGAATAATATTTGTTTACTTCATGGTGGTTATGTATCTCCGCAATGTTAGTATCATTTTTGTTATTTGGTGCTAATTTGATAGGATTTATGTTAGCGTTTTCAATGTCAATGTATAATTCGTACCTGTAATACGTTTTACCCTTCGACATCTGTGGAGTTGGATTATTCAAAGCAGAGGGTTTCTAAGTCAGTTATTTTGTTGAGGGTCAAGTACTTTGTCCAGTATACAGTATCAATGCTATGTGACTGCAATATTTTTCTCATGTCCGTAGGTTACGTTTCACAGTCCTGTTAGAAATCTAGTTAGATAACAGCACTTAAAGCTGCGAAAGTGGTCAAAAGCAGTGTAGTGTTTATCTATGAACGTTGCCTGCTACACCAAATTTTGACAAATCAGAAGTGTCTCGAGGGCTTGGATATATTTTTTTCTTGTGCTCATTACAGGAAGGTAAAACCAATGTTTGAGATAATTGTATCCTCTGTTTGCTCTTTCTTGAGTTTGATACTTTTTAGTCTATAGGTTTCAGTGATGTTAGATACCATTACATTTGTTCATTTGTTGCTTTTATTTGTCCATAACTAAATGGCGTTTGAGTTTCCGTTCTGGAAAATTTGTCCCTCCTGCCTTGTGGTTCTTAGTTAAACATGTTGAGTTATATACTTTGTATTTTTTTGGTAATTATATGCTTTGTATTGGCATGGACTAAAAGCATGTAAAGTAATGACTTAAAACGATATCAAGCTTGAGTTGAATTAGAGATCTATGGTGAATGCATAAAAACTAGCAAATCATTCCTCATTAGTTGTTTTTGTATTGGCAGTACACAAAAATTCTTTTCATGGATCACGAGTAGCAATAATTAGCATGGCCAAAGAAGTTCACTATTAATCTATTATGCTTCACCTCCCTTGGCTCATTTACCCTTGCAGCTTTGGAGCTGATGGAGAAGGATGTTGTTGCCGTAATTGGTATACAGTCATCCGGAAATGCACATATTATCTCCCATCTTGTTGATGAACTTCATATACCACTTCTGTCATTTGGGGCAACAGACCCTACACTTTCAGCACTGCAGTTCCCGTACTTTCTCCGCACCACACAGAGTGACTATTTCCAGATGTCCGCAATAGCCAACTTGGTTGACTTTTATGGATGGAGGGAGGTAATTGCCATTTTTGTGGACGACGACTATGGAAGAAATGGGATTTCTGCATTAGGAGATGCCCTTGCGAAGAATCGGGCAAAAATCTCTTATAAGGCTGCCTTCACTCCTGGAGCATCCAGAAGTGACATCAATGACTTGTTAGTTGGAGTGAACCTGATGGAATGTAGGGTTTACGTTGTTCATGTAAATCCAGGCTCTGGTCTGACTATTTTTTCTGTGGCAAAGTATCTTGGGATGCTGAATTCAGGTTATGTTTGGATCACTACAGATTGGCTTCCTGCCATTTTAGATTTGTCAGAAGTTCCTGACCCTGACACAATGGATCTCTTACAAGGGGTCATTGCGTTTCGCCACCACACCCCAGATTCTGATCTCAAGAAGAATTTTACGTCTAAGTGGAAAAGCTTAAAATCTAAGGAAACGCCAAGTTTCAATTCCTACGCGCTTTATGCTTACGATTCTGTTTGGCTACTTGCACATGCGCTTGATGTTTTCTTCACTGAAGGGGGAAATATCTCTTTCTCTCTGGACCCTAGGTTAAATGATGTTAATGGTAGCACAATGCACTTCTCAGCGCTCCGTATTTTTAATGAAGGCCAGAAATTGCTCGGGACACTTTTAGGAATGAACTTCACTGGCCTAACAGGTCAGTTTCAATTTGACGCAGATAAGAATTTAATTCATCCGGCATTCGAGATTCTTAACATTGGTGGAACGGGGTCTCGCAGGATTGGTTACTGGTCAAATTATTCCGGTCTTTCTGTTGAGGCTCCTGAAACCTTGTATTTGAAGCCTCCTAATACTTCTGGTAGTTCCCAACATCTTTACAGCGTGATATGGCCTGGTGAAACTGAAAACAAACCAAGGGGGTGGGTGTTCCCCAACAATGGGAAGCCTTTGCGAATTGCAGTGCCTCACCGAGTCAGTTATAAGGAGTTTGTTACCAAAGACAAGGGCCCAGTAGGTGTGAAAGGATACTGCATCGACGTCTTTGAAGCTGCAGTTAACTTGTTGCCTTACGCTGTACCCCACACATATATGTTATTCGGTGATGGATTGAGGAACCCTTTCTACGGCGAACTAGTTAATGGAATTTTCCAAAATGTGAGTGTTCATTTTTGTTGACTTCCTTTTCACAATTACAAGGAGTTTGTAGAGATGTTTATTGTAGTTGTCTTGATCTTCCTGCTACAGAACTACGATGCAGCTGTTGGGGACATTGCGATTACTACGAACAGGACAAAGATTGTAGATTTTACACAACCTTTTATGGAGTCTGGTCTTGTCGTAGTTGCCCCAGTCAAAGAGATAAAAACCAGTCCTTGGGCTTTTCTGAGGCCATTCACTTGGGAAATGTGGTGCGTCACTGGTGCCTTTTTCCTCTTTGTAGGAGCCGTTGTTTGGATCCTCGAGCATCGTGAGAACAATGATTTCCGTGGTCCACCAAGCCAACAACTTAGAACAATTTTCTGGTTAGTTTGGTTTTAGTTCATTGCTATTTTTCTGATTTAATCAGAGAGAATTTCTCTTGTTGCTTTCTTGGAAAAGCTTTATATGTTGAAGAAATATTGGACATTAGCATAGTTGGTATTCCTTTTTGTTGTTCTTTATTCTGTTTCTTCTCTTTCTCATTTGGCTTGTAATGTTGCAGGTTCAGTTTCTCAACAATGTTCTTCTCGCACAGTATGTGTTCTAATCTTTTATGTTCTCTTCCTTTATTTAAATGTCATGGTTTAGTGGTTAATACATTCTTTTGAGAAAATTTAAGCTTCAAGACTACAAAAACAGTAAATGCATTTCCTGCTTCTATACACAGGAGAGAACACTGTGAGCACCCTGGGACGTTTGGTGCTAATCTTATGGCTCTTTGTTGTGTTAATCATCAATTCAAGCTACACAGCTAGTTTGACGTCAATCCTCACAGTGCAACAGCTGACACCACAAATCGAGGGAATTGACAGCTTGATCTCAAGTTCTGATCCGATTGGATATCAAGATGGATCATTTGCATACAACTATATGATTGGAGAGCTCAACATAGCCGCATCTAGGCTCAAATCATTGAAAAACATAGAAGAATATGCTAATGCCCTTAAGCTAGGTCCAAAAAGAGGTGGAGTAGCTGCAATTGTTGACGAGCTTCCTTATATTGAGCTCTTCATGTATTCCACCAACTGCGAGTTCAGAACTGCGGGACAGGAGTTCACTAAAAGCGGATGGGGATTTGTAAGTTCTTTCGTAGTATACCCTTTTGAAGTGGTTATTTTGCAGCAATATCTGAAATGGCTTGGCCAAGCTTTGATTATACTCTTGTATTTGTTTGGAGAGAAAGAATACTTATATTCTGTTGGATTCTGGCTAATGGTTGTGTTTTCTATTGCTATTTAGAATCGTTTTGCTGGAATTCTCGTTTGGTGCAGGATTTTGAAACTTATTTTTTGGAAAGAAGAAGTTTCTATGAAAACACCAAAAAGATGTTACTGAATACATGAAAATCACCTTCACTAAAAAATGAGATACAATGCAAGAATGACGAGTGTTTGTGTTTTGAAGAACAGTTCTTTGAATATACTTGCGCAAAACTGATCCTGTAACAGATTGTATTTGTGTGTGAATGTAGATAGAGATTTTACTCTGCATGTTATGTCGTGCTAGTAAGACAAATTTGCATAGATGCCCAAAATATGATTCTCATGATTTAAATTTTCCCTCCTCAGGCTTTTCAGAGAGACTCTCCTCTTGCAATTGACTTGTCGACTGCGATCCTACAGCTCTCGGAGAATGGCGAACTCCAAAGAATCCATGACAAATGGCTGTCGCTCGAAGGATGCTCTGCAAAAAGCAGCCAAGTGGATTCAACCAGGCTCTCTCTCACTAGCTTCTGGGGCCTATTCCTCATCTGCGGCATTGCAAGCTTCGTTGCACTCACCATATTTTTCTGTAGGGTGTGCTGGCAGTATCAGAGGTACCACCCAGATGGCAAGGAACAGGAGGTCGAGGATCCGGAAAAATCTGGGCGTCGTAAAAAATCAATTCGTGCACCTAGTTTCAAGGAGTTGATTGGTTTTGTTGATAAGAAAGAAGCTGATATCAAGGATAAACTTAAGCAAAAGACCAGTGACAGCAAACGACCACCGAGCCAAAACTCTGATGGGCAGCCCAGTTCACCTTCTTAGCAAGAAAAAAGAAAGAAATTTTCATTAGGTTATATTACCAAAAGTTTAGGCAGGTAGGATGGAAATGTATTGCATAGGAAACCGTAGAGAAAATTTGAGGTAAAAATTGTAAACAAATGGAGGTTGAATTTTTGTTGTACAATTATGTGTTTTTCCCTAGTTTTTCCCCCCCTTCTTTGAAAAGGGGGATTTCTAAAGGGATTTAGCAGCTGTTCAGTGGATCAGAACAATATTTCTGAAATCGGACAAAGATTTCTGGGTAGGTTGGTTTTCTGCTTCTGCCTTGTTTGTTTGATTAAAACTAGGAATTTTTTTGTAATATAATGTGGAGTGTTGTGGCCCTGAGTTTCAGTTACATAATGTGGAGAGAAAATAATCAAAGTAATGAGTACAGTAAACTTTCTCTTCAATTTTCTCACTATTTCCTTCTCAATTATTTTCTCTTTCTTTCCACAAGTTCCAAACAGACCTTAATCTCCCCAGTTCGCATGATCGACCCTCCGTCACCAAAAACTATTCAGGGCCATAGAAGGTTTCTATACATTATTATTAACTTCAAGGACCTGAGATTAATTGAGGTATGCGTAATTTTGTTTGAACACCGGCTCTTTAAACATAAGTGCTAATATAGGCAGTTGAAAAGATTTTACAGTGCCTTATGGATTGTGGGTGAGGTAGGCAGGGTTACAGTGATGCCCTAAACAAATTTACCGACCAATATTGAAGTAGTACTACTCTGTGACAGTGATATTGTTGCTCAGCACTGATTGGACATTATATCTTACAGTAAATATCATCTGAAAGGATTTAATTTTCCACCTAAAAATTGGTTGCAAACATTATGGCATTGAAAGTGAACAAGTGAAAAGTGAAGAAAAGAAATGCAGAATCAGCTGAAGCATGTTTGCAGACAAGCTTGTTACAGAATTATAAATGGTACTTAACCCTAGATGCAATAAACCATTGCTTGGTGGTAAATCCCTCAATCTCTGGTTTCACTTTCTTTTAATTGCCTCAGGTTCAAAATCTCGCAAGTGTTACCAATTGTTATGGGAGAAACCAATACGGGATTTCATTTCGGCATTAAATAGCCTTTGTTAGTGGAGGATGGGATTAATCTTAGTGGAGAACATGGTGAATTATCAAAAAGGAACCAAAAAAAAAAAAAAAACCCGGATTGCTACTACTTTCGTCTTTTTAAGTTTGTTGCTTCGTAAATCCAACTTATTAACATGTGCTTAGTACGATGCAACTCTTTGCTCTGATTCTTATTCTTTGAATGAGCGCAGCTCATTAAGAATATTTTGGCAATTAGAAAATCTCTGGAATCACATCTTCCTATACACACATCATATTAAAGCAACAAGAAATGAAAATCAAACTCAAATCTTAATAGTTAAGACTCTTTAAGGATAAAATAATCAACAACAAATGCTAATCAAATGTCTTCATGGGGTTAAACTCAAGCCATTCTCCAATCTAAGTTGGTAGAGTACCAACCTCCCTGCGTGTGTTTTAAAATATTTATACCTATCAAGTTTTTCTCCTTAATGAAATCAATCAAGTAGTTGAGTGGTTTTAATCTAGGCTCTACCCTTAATTTGGGAAATGACCTCTGAGCCCTCCCTAGACAATAATAAAGTCTAGAATCATGAAAAATAAGATATAATCACCCATAGAGACGAAGCTGGGAATTTCACTTGGGGGAAGCGACAATGAGTGAGACAAAAATTCAAAATAAATATGCATAACATCGTAAATACATTAAAACAAGATCGAGTTGGCAGGCTGTGCCATCTCTAAAGGACGACAGAGTCCCCAGATCCAGTAAGATGAGGCATCTTCAATTGCACTCGAAGGTCTTTCATGTTTTTAAAAGCATTAATGATAGAATTAGCATCAAACACCTTCGCAACTCCTCTATGTAAGTGATCAAGAAACTTGCTAAAAGTTCATACTCTATTCTATTGAGGAATCTCTTCACAGATTTTATTGATGAAAATACACGTTCTGTTGTAGCCGTTAAAACATATTTGAACTTTGAAGTTTATTAATTGAGTATTCACAATGTTAATCCTCAAGTTTTACTTTTTGTTATCCTCATGTAGTTCAAAGAATTGTAGTTTTAACTCAAAAATTTTATAAATCAATTCTCAATAATGTAGGTTGCTCGTGGGGATGATGAAAAACAACGATAGTTAGTGTTAGATAATTATTATACATGTTTTCAACTATAATGTCATGAGATATCGTAACATACTGAAAGATTTTGTCAATTATTAATTCACTATAACACATATGAAAACCTTTATTAAAAGAGCAATGCTAAGGACACAATTTTAAAATATAACTGCATTTGAAATCCTTTGATACACGTGGTGTCCACGTGCATCGAACATTTCCCAACGGAGTTGTATGTAGAATTGTGTTGTGAAGGTTTGCATAAAGACATTCTATTTTATTAAACATGCATGGGGTTAAAGTATTTTAACATTTACTTCTCGTAACTTTTCAACAGTAAAATTCATAAAATTTTCACTAAAAATCATAGCATATTGGTGTCTGTCGTAACTTTTACACTAAAAACTCGTGTTAAATAGAGGTGCGTATGGCCTTCCTCAATTGACAGGTCTAAATGAAGTAAGAATGCAACTCAAATATTTCAGTGATCACTTGACAAGAACTTTTACTTCCTCCGTTTGAAATGAATTTGTTCTACTTTTAAATTTTTACATTTTACGTGTAATACACAATGGTATCCAAAATTTGTTACTTTTCAAGTTTGTCATTCATTAATTGACTCTACTAAAATAAGAATTAATTAAGTTTTGAATTTAAATTATTTTCCGAAAAGAATTTTTTTTTGTCACCAATGTAATTGGAGACCTTTTTCAAAATTTTACAGTGCACTTTAAACTTTAAAAATTTCAACTATTCTTCTTTCGGTTTCATTGCTTTGGTTGTTAAAAGCATCTTAAGGGCAGAAATAAAATTTACCAACTTTTCTTTGTTGAAAAATTTTAATTGGCCCTATATTTGGGGACATCCAAAAAAGAAAAGTAGGACAAACTTTTTCGGACGGAGAGAGTAAAATATTATGGTCCATGGAACAAGCAATAATGGTAATGGAGAAGATTGGCGATGTTCATGCTTGGTAATGATACGTCAATTTTCTAGGACAATTACTTATAAATCTATCATTTTCTCAATTTTTCAATACGTTGCCCGTGAGGATGATGAAAAACAACAATAATAAATGTTAGATTATTATTATTCATGTTTTCGATCTATGATGTCATGAACCAATAAGATTTTGTTAATTACTCCTATTAACACTCTATAACATATATGAAAATCTTTATTAAGAGAGCAATATTAAGGACACGATTATCAAACACAACTATGTTCGGAACTGTTTCATGTAGTTAGGTCCACGTACATTGAACGTTTCCAGACACAGTTATATTTAAAATTTTGTTTTGAAGGTCCACGCATAGACGTTCTAGTACTTTGTTAAACACGTGAGTATGGGGATCCGGGGACCCCTGTAGTGCCCCAAAGTGCTACAAAGTTGTAGTCTTTAACTACAACTGTTTGTTCGAACCATTAATTGCCGAACAGACAATTGTGATTGGAGGCTATAATCTTGTAGTACTTTGGGGCACTACAGTTCCCGTTCCATGGATTATGGGGCTCAAGTATTATCATATTTCACAGAAAAAAACAATCAAACAAACCTAGAAGATTTAAAGAGTGATTGTCAATTAATTATTTAAAGTTTTCCCAGATGGTAAGATAGACACAAGATTCACACACACTTCTATAATTATCCATCCATGAATTGATGAAATCTTGTTCTTTTCCTATTAGCAATGAAAAAGCTATCACTTGACGTGTTTCATTTTGCGCCAAAGACACACCAATACATTCACTAACAACCACTTCTAACTAATTGACTTCGTTCTCTCCAAAAAAAATTTATGTATAGAGAGAGAATGGCCCACAGAAATTATTCACAAGTCAGGAAGCACCGCCAAGGGTTAATTCGGGCCACTCTGTAACTACACATTTATGCAAGAGTCATACATTTAGTCACGTATTCCATAAGAATACATAGTTACAAAGTGGTCTGAAGTACCATGTGACGGTCCTCTTGATTACTAAATAATTGTGAGAGAGAGAGATGATTTCAAGAGGGACACGTGTAAATGCTCCAAACAAAGTATCCACCGAAAGGTACGTGAGACCAAGAAGCCGGCAATTTTGAATTTGTTTATATATCACCAGACTCAGACCATATATAAAATGGTCAAAGTGTCCATACACCAAAGGTCTAAAAATAACCCAATTAAGCATCCACAAAACACAGAGAGCAGAAAGAGGAATGCCTTCCATCTTCATGGCCACAGTACTCTACCCTTTTTGAGGCCATCCCCACATTCCGTCACACGATTGCTAAGCTCTCTCAAAAAATGTTCCGCCTGAGCGTCGGCCGCCGGAGATTCCTAAGGCGGTTCTCCATCCTCCGCCGCCGCCTCCGCTTACTCTGGAACAGAATACTCGCATGTGCGGTGGGCAAATCCACTCGGTAATATTTGTGATGGACCTGTGGAGTCTGTAACGACTCTGCAGGTCGTGACTGACTCTGATACCATATTAAATTGTTCCAACAATTTAAGCTGTTAGTGTGAGAGATTAACTTCGGCATTTATATGTCGTCAATAGGTACCGACAGCTGTCGTGCACCGATATGTCATCGCGGTCTCCGGTGGCAAATGTGGAGAGCGGTTTTGACCGCGGCAAAGAGCCTTCAGACTTGGTTGCTCTAAAGATCAGCCTGCTGGGTGATTGCCAAATTGGGAAAACAAGCTTTCTGGTTGGTGAAGGATGAATTTTCCTCTGTTTTCCCGGCAGCCAAACAGGGGATAAATAGTTGCTCAAACAAACATTTTGTTTTGTCATTCTTTGCAGAAAACGTATGTGGGGAGAGAGCGAGAGCAGGGTGGATTTCAGACGGCAGGGCTGCATCAGATGGACAAAACACTAAGCGTTAGAGGGGCACGGATCGCTTATAGTATCTGGGAGGTTGGAGGTATCAATCACAGATCATATGATTTCAGTGTCTATATATATATATATATATATATATATATATATATACACACACATGTTTGAACAAGTACTAGTAGGTACATAGTCCGGTATCTGGGCTAGTACATAGTCCGGTATCTGGGCTAGTTTATATGTACCTTGATTGACTATAGGTTCGGGGAATAAGCCCGCTAGTAGAGACGGACACAGGGGTGCAAGGGAGTGTTGGCCCCGCACTCATCCCAATTTTGTTCTTATTTGTAGTACACTTTTGGATTTTTATGTAAAATTACTTAAGAGTGGTTCTTGAAAACCACAGAAAATTGGTAATCCTGCATCTGTCAGGCGCTACGTGTTGCCATGCTCCCATTCGATGATCTTTCGAGTTCATTAGTACAACCATATCTGCAACTGCTTATGACAATTTTGCTGGTGCAGGAGGTGAAACTTCTCAGAATCACATTCCAATTGCTTGTAAAGACTCCGTAGCAATATTAATCATGTTTGATCTGACAAGTAGATGCACTTTAAATAGGTGAGTCCTCCTTACGCCATAAATGGTTTTAAGCTTCTATGCATGGTTTGATGAAGTTTCCTCAAGAACTTAGAAACTCTGTGGATGCAGTGTAATCAGGTGGTATCAACAAGCAAGGAAGTGGAATCAGGTACCCACATAAATTCAATCACACATTGCAGATCGTTTGATGATATGCAAAAAAATCTTACTATGTTTCGATCTTAGATTTGTGAGACGGAAACGAAAATCAAGAGGAAAAGACTTGAAGAGAAAGATGCAGAGCTTTTACCTGATTTTTGATTATTAAGTTAGAAAAATGAGAGGAAAATGAGTGATATTTTACCTTCAGGATTTTTGTTTTAACCACAAAATCTGTTCCCAACATGAAAAGAGAGGGAACTTAACCATGAAATATGGTTAGGTAATTTCTAGTCTTTCTCGAATCTTTTTTCGTCTCCCAAGACGAATCCAAGATCTTGAAGTAACTTCAGTGTCATTTATACGTGAGTCGGTTTGATGAAAAAACTTATTTGATTATGTTGTAGAACGCGATTCCAGTTCTAATAGGGACCAAGTTTGATGATTTTATCCGACTACCGATGGATTTGCAATGGACAATCGCGAGCCAGGTAATCTTAAACTTCATGTCTGTATCAGCAAAATTGCCTAATACTTAGCTTTTCAGAAAGACTTGATGTTTCTTGATTATTCTTCAAGAACACTTAAGAGAAGTATAGAAATCACAGGTTCATGCATAATGATACTTTCATAATGATACTGAGGGGGTGTTCCAATAAGTGGTTTTTAGTTTTTTGGGATCTTTAGTTTTTTTAAAAAAACTCACTTGTTCCACTAACAAGTTTTTGGTTTTTTAGTTTTTTTAGTTGTGTTATGAAATTATAAATCTACCCTTCTACCCAAACAACTATTTCTCTTTTTTTTTGAAGGGAGGGCAGATTCATTATTTTACATGATTAAAGTACATGTACTTGATTGTGCAATGATTTGGTTTTTTTTAAGTTAGTGGAATGAAGTGATTTTTTTGTTGGTTTTTCGTGGGGATTTGTTTAGTGGAATGTAGTAGTTTTTCATTTAAACTAAAACTAGTTTTTTTTTTTTATTGGAACACCCCCTGAATAGAAGAAAAAGAAGAGGACATGATTTGGGTTTTAGTTTCTAGGGTCATTAATATCACAAAAATGATGAGTCATTAACAAGTTAGGAAAAATGCCTAATGAGATTTGATTAGTGTTTTTTGAGTAGCAAACATGAAAAGGATTGAAAAGGACTTGAGACATCTAAGTCAATTCTGGAGAAAAGAATAGAAAAACTTACTTGTCCCTTACGCTAGAATTATTGTAGCACAATGATTGAGTGGTACGGAAGTGGATGGTGCAATGCCGTTAATTTGTTTTTCTGAACGGCCCTTAATTCGCTTTTTTGAATCTCATTTTTGAATCGTCAATAAGTGTTTTTAACGGTCCAAATTAATATTAAAAAAAACTCTTACAACAAAGAGTTTTATTTAAATCTAGACCGTTGAAAATACTTTTGGACGGCTAACATATTGCGTGACACGGTATAACACATTAAGTGCACTACAGGGTCCCAGGTCTGAGTGGTACACATTAAAAACATCAGTTTTGAAGGAAACATTGGTTGTGTTTGGTTTGGTTTGGTTTTGGATTTTCGTTTTTGTAATGATTAGAGGGAGAAATAGAGGTAATAATTAAAAAAATAGGTATTAATGATTAGAGAGAGATAGAGAAAAAATAATAATAATATTTAAAAATAGGGGTAATAATTGAATAATGATTTAGAGAACCAATTTTTAAGAACCCAAACCAAACAAAGCCCTCTCACGAAAAAAATTCTCTCTCAGAGATTTCACAGTTTCATTCATAGTAAGGTCAAGGTAGATGAAAAATGTAAACCCAAGGGGCTCATTTTTCATGAGCAAATGCTAAGAAAAACCTGATATGCGTTGTTCACTTTGATGTGGATTATGCCCATTGTCACGGGTCGCTGCAGTCGTTTTAGGGTGAAGAAAACTGTATATCTGTTAAGTTTGTGTCAAATTTTTTTTAAAATACTGAAAGGTACTCATATATGAACGATAGGAGTGGCCACGTGAATATAGTATCATCAGGCTCAACATTTCTTGACAAATACACAGTCTAACATGTTTACGATCCTAATGTCAACAGGCAAGAGCATATGCACGGGCTCTGAACGCACCCCTTTTCTTTTCAAGCGCGACTTACAACATAAACGTGAACAAGATCTTCAAGTTCATCACGGCAAAGCTCTTCAACCTGCCGTGGACTCTGGAGCGAAATCTGACCATCGGAGAACCCATCATCGATTTCTAGGTTGTACTTCGGAACTACGCCTTGTCAATACTATTGACTTAGTCGGATTTGCATGATAATTACGGGAAATCATATTGAAGCCAACCGGTCACTGGATTTTGCCAGACTTTTCTGTTGCCCAGTGAAAATTCTGAGTTGTTTCATTTGATGTGTAAACAATAAGAGGAATGAATCTTCATGTAAGCATTGTTTGTATTGCTGAGCCTGCATTTCTGTATAGTGCGAAAAGCCCGTTAAATTACCTTCTCTTGACATCAAAAGGAAGCCAATTATTCATCCAACTTGATTGAATGTCGCAAGAAACACGAGCTCCTTTCCATGTTGCGTGATTGTGGAGAAAGCTTTTGAAGTCTTGTCTGTCTCCACTCTTTTGTCCCAGTGAAAGAACAGTTCGCGAAGACAAAATCAACCATTTCAAAAAAAAAAAAAAACCTGCAAATCAACGATATGTGGACTTGATAACCGTAAACTCATTAAAAGCATGCATCTACACAACAACACCGGCCCTGAGGTGAAGCCGGAGGTGCGGCGGCTTTAGGCCCGTAATTTGAGCAAAAAATTAGGGGCCCATTCTCAATTAGAAGTTGTTTTTATAATATATATAAGTTATCGATTTAGAATCACACCGTAATCTTGTCATACTGGTTTAATTTGTGTACTCCTGCTACAGACAAAGTGTCTCAGGTTCGAGCTTGGGCGGGGACATAGTTTCATAGGAATTTTTTTTTCCTTAGTTTTCTTCCTAGGACTAGGATACACGACATAAATTAATACTGTAAATCTCTTTTGGTAGTGGATGTTACTGAAGTCCAAGGTTGATATATTTTACAAACCATATTTTGATAAGTCTCTTTTAAAATTTTCTTTCATTTATTTTAATTTTATGTTTAACTTTCAATATCAAATTCACAAATAAATCACTTTTGACAATAATAAATAAACCAAAATAATTTATTTTTAATCAACATATTTCAATAGAAAATGCTTAAAACTAATACTAATTCTTTATTGTTAAAAATAGTATTCTTACAATTGTAGAAAATGATTCGTTAGAAAAATACATTTTACGAGCGGTACTTCAAAAAAAATCCTCTGATGGTAAAAAAAAAAAAAATTATTCGTTGAATTACGAAGCTAAAATATCATGTTTAATCGATCTTTTTAACTTTTATAGCCACCTTATATTAAATTTTTCTTGATAAAAAACCTAGGGCCCTATTTCTTAAATTCGCTTTAAGCCTCTCAAATGTCAAGGCCGGCCCTGCTACACAAATGCTAAAAAAAACCCAGAATTAATCCATATCTCTGTGGTTGATTTCGATGATGATTTTTTGTCTTTAGAGCTGGCCTTGTTCGTTTTCCTGTTTGGTTTTAGTTTTATTGTAGTTTTGATGACATCATCATTTTCCTTATTTCTCTCTTTTTCTCGCTCTCCACTCCTTACACCTGTTGATATCATCAAAACTAAATCAAACTATCTAACCAAACATAGCCTAGAAGTTTTTGGAACTCTTTGCGTGCAAATTTAGACCCATAGCCATTAGCCCATACGAATAAAGAGGCCCATTATGAATTGAGACTTTCATTGATCACTCATAGCTAAGCATCACCCTAGTACACATGCTTGAAAGTCTTTGATTATTGAGTTATGCACAACACTATGAAGCAGAGATTTTTTTGAGTTGTTTCCGAGTTATTCACATTTGGATGCAACTATTTGTTGGGAAATGAATCCCATAACCCAGTAATTACGCGTATAAATTAAATAACAAAAATAAACACAAACCCTACGAGACGGAATTAGGGTTTACCTCATCCGTAGACACAAACGCTGGTTGACTTGTTTATTTTAAAACTTGACAGTTTTGATTACTGTACGCATCAAACTCTGCTCAATAGCACCTCATGATCTTCTTCCATAGTCCCTTATATCTCGATTACGTAGCCAAGCGTTGACTTGTACGTGGTCTCTTTGTTCTCTATCTCACAGCCTCTATCATAATTTTTTGAATGACTGTTATGTGACCTAGAGAACATAACGATATATTTATATGGTTAGAGCAGGGACCCAAGGAGAAATAAATTTGACTCTTTGTGTAAATAAGAAAACTTAATCCCACATGGATTCTATTCTTATTTCACAAATTATAATTCACACCATTAAAGAATTATAATTGTACTCCCGTATTAGTCTCGATTATATTTTGAGCTTCACGTTATTAAATACTTATTAATCTCCTCACGTTAAGATTATAGATACCCTTTGATTCCATTAAATTACCGACACTATTGATTTATGTAGAGGAGTAAAATGGAGTCTTGTTTTGGTTTTTTTCAAACATTTTTGGTGGGGTTCTTGATGCTACTTTCTGGCTCATTTGGATGCTAGATTAGGCAGCCGGGTAAGGAATCTTCAACTATTTATTTCCTCCTACCACGCCAGTATGGCTTGATTTGGGGAGCAAGGTTCAGAATCAATCTAAGACCGAGTGCACCGTTTTCTTACTCCAGATGAGTGTAAGATCTATCGATAGGATACCAAGATCATCGCTTTCAAATTTAGCGGTACTACTTGTGTATATATATATATATATATATATATATATATATATATATATATATATATATATATATATAATCGAAATTTTTCATAGAATCACCTTTTTTTTTGTGTGGTAAATTATATCATCCAATGAACTATAATTAGACAACAAATATCATAAAACAACCTTCAAACTAACAAATAAATGTTCCAAGTGCATAGCACAACAACAAACAAACGCAATGTTCTGGGGTGTTAGCTAGGTTTTTTAGATAAGACAAATCAACAATATAGCCATTCAATGATCGGTTTTTGGCATGGAATTACAGCAAGAACAAAATAATGTGATTGAAGGATTCTACCCATTTAAGATGTGGCCTAAGCTAAAAAAACCCTTAAAAGAGGCAGACCTGATCACAATTAACAACCCCAAACCATTAAAATTGGGGAAAATGATGAATGGCATTTAGACATTTCATCAAACACCCTGTGAGTGTATAAATATTCTACCAAGAAAGGCACAATCTTGTCCATATAGAAAACTGCTATCGAGTAATTCACGTAATAGGCAATTAAAATAGCATTCAATATATCCCCAATACAAATTACAAACACCAGAAATGCTTACTTGGGTTGTTGGTAATCGGATTGTTGGTGACTTGCGTTGTTGGTGGCTTGGTGCAGCCAATCCGCCTGTTGGTTACAATCACCGAGGTCGAACTGTTGGTGACTTGGGTTGCCGGAGAGGATCAAACTCACCGGAGAGGTGGCAGATCGGCAGCCATCTTTTTTGGAGGGGAGCGAAATATCATATAGACGTAGTAGGGTTTATGTGAGAAAGGGGAAAACGTGAGAAGAGAGGTGTTATATGAAAGTTGTTTTCGAAAAAATTACAAAATTGCCATCTACAATTTCTCGGCCGGAATGACCGGTACCTTGGTAACGTCCGGAAAGCCCGGAACCTGCCGGTATTGGACGAAATTGGAAACAGGACGGTATTATAAGGTTTGGTTATCGTTTTCATGCAAATTCGGTATGTACCGGCCGGTACGGTACGAGATTCACAACTTTATTTGGGAGCCCATTTGCTGTTTTTGGCTTAGAATAAAGAATTGAACAAACTAATATAGCATTTACTGATATCCGACAATACAAATTTTTTGAGGGTACCAATAGCCATTATTTTGAAAAACATGAACGGCTCCAATTATCTATGGGACCCGGAGTGGCACCAAATTTACTAATTTGTACAATATCTGTATGCCTAGTACTGTTCCAGAGAAGTTCTACAAACGGCAAGAAACCAAACATCGACTTGGTAACAAATCGAGTTCCTATCAATAAGCGGAGGAACAAACCGAGTTCCAGCATACCGAAATTTGTAGGTGAACACATGGGATGCTAAAATTGACCTGTGTAGTGTTTCTGGTTTGACTGCTGAAAGCCCGACCCAATATGGCGCTCTAGATTGGGCATTTCGATCGGTCATCGACAACACAAACTTGAAAGTCAAGCCCAAAATCCAACACTCCAATTTAGGCCATCCGTAGTGGTGGAGTTAAATTTGTGTAGTTATATGATACAAAAGTGCAAAAAGTGGGACTCAATTATGTGTTATTATGACAAAATGTGTTGTTAGTTAAAATGTGTTGTAGTGGTGTTGTTAAAGTGTAGTTAAAATGTTTAAAAGTACAAAAATATATACATGGTGGAGCCCTCTGAAACAACAAGGCAAAGGTGGAACAGAGGGCTCTGTTGTCCCTGGCCAGGGACAGCACCTGCTGTCCCCGGCGATTTCGGGGCGCTCTGGTCCCGTGTCGATGATCGGAAATGTTCACGATGAAGAGCTCGCCGAGTAGAATAAGTGTACCAAAAATTAGCTCAATTGAATACTATTTAGTATCTAATCGGTACAAATATAACTCAGCAATAATGAGTTTGAGTAGGTATGATCTAGTGTTTTGGATGCATTCTTTTCAAGATAAAAATGTTTCGATTAGGTACTAAATGATATTCGATTGAGCTAATTTTTGGTACACTTGTTCTACTCGGCGAGCTCTTCAACGTGAACGTTTCCGATCATCGACACGGGACCGGAGCGCCCCGGAATCGCCAAGGACAGCAGGTGCTGTCCCTTGCTAGGGACAGCAGAGCCCTGGAATTCGACAGAGGTCACCAGCTCAAATACAACAAGGCAGAGGCCACGTTCTCTCTCCTCTCTCTCCCGTTCTCTCTCCTCCCTTTCTCCTCCCTCTGACACAAGGTACAAGTTACCTCAGATACCAAAGTTAACTTCTGAGCTAACATTTTTACATGGTGGAGCTCACTTAACTACTCCTTAGCTACATTACTATGCACACAAAAACAGAAAATGTTAACTAACTGTCCTAACTACTGACTAATTTGTGCATTTAACTACACCGCTACGGATGGCCTTAGTGCCCACTAATGTCGATTTTGTTAGTTTTGGTTTATTCCTATTTCTTGTGATGAAATCTGTAACGCCCTCGGGTTTTATTTGGATGAAATGGACTTGGTTGGATAAAAATAAAATCGACATTTTTTTTTTGAAAATGTCAAGATATTCTATTCAAAGAAAATGCCTGAGGGCAGTATAGATTTCATCACAAATAACAAAGAAGAACCAAAACTACCAAAATCTAGACAATGACACTCCTGCCCGATGCAGACCAACAAGGCTGGGCTAGGAACCTATCCATGATATGCTAGTAGAAATTCCAGGAAAAACAACTCAAACCTTACGACTTAAGCACAAGATAAAATCGAAGAACAAGCACCCGAAAATGGACTAATAAACCACCTATGAAAGGAGTAAACAACTAAACTAAAACAAAAAAATAAAACTGCAAATAAAAATAAAGACTTCAAAGTATGGTGTCAGCATTGCAAAGTCCTAAACAGGAAAAACCATGGCTAATTATTCAACTTTCAATGAAATTTTATCCGCACCACTGCATTCCAATTTAATGAGAGAGAGAAGAGCTTTGATCGAAAGGGCCATGATTAATAGGCTCCCTTTAGAGCAGTCACCATATACGTTAATTAGATGAAGTGAATTTAGACGTGAACACGACTTCAATAGAAAAATTTGAAAGCCAAAAGATCCTAATGAAGGATTTCACTTTCAAATGGCCTAATCTAAAAGAGCTAATGTCTACATATCCAATAATTAATTGACACGTAATTAAGAATGTCAAACGTTGGTGGCTTAATGTTAATTAAAAAACACTGGATTAATGGGTTGTAAATGGATCAATACGATGTCGTATTGATATATGATTTGAAAAGCAGTTACTGGTAGTTATAAGTTAGAGAATAAGTAAGAAAATTGGCTTGAAGCCATACTTTTAACTGTTAAATGCATGAGTTACACGTGTAAACATTGTATGGGGAAAAAAATCCATGTAGCCCTAGATCATGTGCTTCCTTAACTCAACCCTAAATCTGCAAGATAGAAAAAGGGCTAGAGCACCTTTGCTTCTCGTCGGCAAAGGCTCTCCGATGCCTAAGTTAGTATACCATACTATAAACTCTCAAATCACAGTGCGTATGAAAGGGTTTCACAGTGTATCTTTCTTAATGGATATCGTTCTGTATTTATAGGTGAAGAAGACTAGATCTAGGCATCTCGTGCTTTGGTTTCCTATTAGCTTTAAGAATCCATCCCCTAATAGGACTTTCTTATTAGGGACAGGCTTTTATATCTTGCTAGATCTCGTCTAGCAAAGGTCTTTCTTTCCATATAAGATTCTTCCCCATATGGGGCCTACTCCTAATCACATTAGGACTTCTCATATCAATCCCTGTTTTTACGGGATTGCTCCTTATCTCATAAGGAGCCACTGTAGAATATTCTAGAATGTCTCACCGCTTTATTCGCAGCGGTGTCGTTCTTCCACGTAGCTCAGAATAACCCATACATAACTCAGTTTATTACGTCGAGTTGAATTATATATTCCAGAATGCTATTTAAGCTTTATTCGTAGCCTCTCCAACTCGGCCATATTAGGGCATCCCCTTGCAACTTATACCGAGCTAGTACATCTTGGTGTTTTAATTTAGTTCTCTGACCTCATTCATGGTCAGTATAGCTCGGCACAGGGCTAGTGCCTCCCTACACACCCTTTGTGGTGACCGCCCCAGGCACGTGCTATGCCTAGTAGTAGGGTAATTAGATTTTACCCACTCCAAACATATAGAACGATACAGTTGACAGTTGGTATACATGGAACAATTCGTGCAAGGTAGTTATGTCTTAAAAAAAAATCAAATGATTTGTTTGGTAACTGTGCAGATTCAAATTAAAACTTATGAAGGAAGATGAAATTCAAGTTCAGAAGTTGTTGGAGGGAAGAAACTACTTGTTTGAAATACAATGATGAAGTTCGAAGTCAAGAAATCACGCGAGAAGTTCAAATTACAAGCAGTGCCTATAAATAGAAAAAGTTAAAGAATGGAAGACCCTCAGACAAATCTTCCACAAACAACACTAAAAAATGATGCTTGGTTTGTTCAATGGCAAGTAGAATTGTAGTTTTAGGGATTCGACTTAGTTCGAAGTAGATTAGAAAGTAGTTTAGGAAGCAGATGTTAGTTGTTCTTGTAACAATCAAGTGTTCGAAGTTCTTGTTATCTTTCTATTTGAAGTTGAAGACGATTTCGAAGTAAGTCTATTTTTTATTTATCAAGCAAAGTATCTTGTTTATTTGTTGTTCTTTGATTTCTTAAGTAAATTGGTTTGTATTTCTTCACTTTGAAGGAAAAATCTTCTTAATTAATTGAGGCTATTGGACCATTAAAACACAATCACTTGATTAGATTTGGTTTTCCAAAGTTAATCTGACGGAGAAGATTTAAAGACTCTCTCTGGCTAGCTCGCACACAGTTATTTGGGACCAGGTATGATTTTGGCATGTGCACATGATAAGTGTTGACGTACTTGGGTTTACCAATTTCCTTGACTTCTGCTAATTAACGGTGTAGGTTGCTACCTTATCCTACCTTCATTTCTATATAGTACTTTTTATGTACATTTGATTGAATCCATCCAGTAATTTTTTTAGATAAATGGTAATAATTAGTCTTAGATGGTGAATAATGTACTTTTTTTACGTGAATAATTTCCTTGCCGCTGAACCTTTTTTTCCCCTTTCAAATGGAGACTCAAGCTCATTCCTTGGCGAGAGGAGAAATTTTTCTATGCCAAATGGGTACCACTTGGTGCGCTAGCTGGTACCCTGTAGCCAATCACATTGTGCCAGCTAGTTAATTTTCCACGTCTGCTGAATCAAATGTTTGCCCCATTTCCGTTTCTCTTCCGTTTGAGAACAAAATGGGGGAAATCAAAACCTCTCTAAATATGAAAATTTCAAACCCATTTCTTCTTTCTCCCCTCCCCTTCCAGATCCATTTTCTCTCCTTCTCTGGTTTATGTGGAGAGAAACGGAGCCCATCACCACCAACACCACACAACCACCACTATCGCTGTCGCCCCCTTCTCATTGTATGACCATCACCACCGGCGCACGACCATCGATCCTCATCCACCTACTCACTGCTTCAATTGATCCTTGTCCACTTACTCCAAGATCAACCAATTGCCTAACCTGTTGCGCCGCTAGATCCACATACAAAGGAAGACTCCCGAATCATTCATCAATCAAAGTACTATCACAGTTCAAAATTTATTTCACTCTGTAAATACTCTACAAATAATCATCTCTCTAGCTTTTACTTCTTGTTTTGCAATTTTTCTTGGGTTTCTGATAAAAAAAAAAACTCTGGAAACAAGTCTCTTCTTCTTCGTTTCCTTGAGTTCATTTCTCTCCACCATATTATTTCAATGACTAATATATTTCTCACACATAAGCAAAAGTCTTTTTAACAAACTAACCATACAAACTACAAGATCTTATTTATGTTGTCTCCCAATCCATTTACTAGAGTAATTTGGTGTTCACGCAATGTGGTGGTAGGCCAGGTGTTCGACAAAAAGCCTAATTTTGTACATCATGTGGTAGGCAAGGTGTTTGAATATATTTCCAAGTGAATATCTGGACTGCTTTTGAATCTTTTACCTCTTTAACGCTCTCATATTATTAGGATAAAAAGCTCGCCAGCTCAATTTAGTTTGGTTCACTCATTAGTGTTGTAAAATCCTCATTAGTGTTGTAATTCAGAGCATTACAGTTCGAACTTAGATATGGTCTCCTTGTAATTTGGTCATTTGCTCCTGGTAATGTGAATCATGGATCTTTTTGAGAAAGATAATTGTTAAAAATTGTGTTGTTTTGTGGCACTTCTGTATCGCTAAGCTTTTTGTTGTGTTTCATTGTTTCATTATAGATGGAGGGTAATGAGGCCACTTTTTTGCTATTGTCTGGGGTTAGATTTTGAGGAAGTACGATGGTGTATGACCAA
Source organism: Vaccinium macrocarpon (assembly GCA_022606695.1). Lineage (NCBI taxonomy): Eukaryota > Viridiplantae > Streptophyta > Magnoliopsida > Ericales > Ericaceae > Vaccinium > Vaccinium macrocarpon. Next base: position 11,646,356 of record CM040180.1, read on the forward strand.
GACCATTATGATATTCGCTACCAAAAGTTCTGAGAACTTTGGGCCTGCAAATACCATCTATAAGCACCAAACCACAGTGCTGACATGCATGCCTCCCTGCAGAACTTTTGCTCATGGAAAGTTGTTAAGGCCACACTTGAGAATGTCCATCTTACAAACACAAGTACAATGTTATTAGTAGAATTTCAATCTGTTTTTGTAAGGGATTCCAAGGCCATCTCTTTGATCTCTTTTTGGGTGGCTATAATACACAACTTTTTCAAACATAAATAGAATGCTTGTGTTGTTTGTTTGTTGCGGTTATTAGTTTGAGATGCAAGGTGTGGCTAGTCCATAAAGTAAGGAAACCCTGTCTTTTTTTTTTTAATGGTAACATGTGTTCTCACTCATAATTGCCACTTGCAATTGTTCAATTGATATCTGTTCTCTTTGTCCAGTGATGAATTATACTCAAAACATCACCAGTGTCCTATCAAAGTTATGCATACAAATTGATACACATGATTCTCATCAAGGGGAACCACAGGAATCAACCAAAGCAGCAACTATACTTATTGCAGCAGCAAATTGACTAGCAAATTAGATGATATAAAGAAGTAGCAGCAGCAGATTGACAATAAAAAAAACCATTAGAATAACCATTTGCCTTTCACAAAATATAAGGTACATACAAATGTTATAAATCCATCTCAAAATTCTGCCAACTATACTTGTCAACATTTAAGGTATATACAAATGTCATAAAGTTGTGTCATCTAAAAATCTACAAAATCTGCCCACTACACTTGACAAAATCTGCCCACTATGCTTGACAAAAATTTGCACAAAATCTGCCCGCTACACTTGACAAAAATCTACAATTGTTCGCACTCCCACTACAACACTATCCTAACCCTGCAAGAAGTAAATATACAAATGTAAATGATTTTCAATTGTTTGTAGCATATTATATTTTAACTAAAAACTGATTCATGAAAAAAAAGTACCTGGCTCGAATACTACAAGGAACTTTGTCTCATATTTGTAAAATAACCCGGTGAGTATTTAGAGAGCTACTTTGTAATGAAAGTACAAAGAGTCAACAAAAGGCTTGTAGAATTTCTAGAATAAACACTAATTGAAATGCAAAATAGTTGACAACATTATGAATTTAATATTCATCATACCAAGTCATTTGGTGTTGGTGTGGAAGATGTTGGAGGTTGCATAGCATTTGATGGCACTAAAAAATCTAAAAAACAAATAAGTTTACGTTCCAAATATTGTACAAACAAATCTAACTTTATAAAGTCGGAATGCATATTTGGCCATACCTGGTGTAGGATTACTGTTAAGAACATTTCCAGATGTTTTCTTTTTCTATCTCTTCTCTAAAACACCCTTAATTCTACAATTAGTTTGTCCTTTTGTCCAGCACCGCGGAGGATCCATCATCGGGACATCGAAAACTGGTATAGAAATGTACCCAACATCATTTGTATCTCCACCACATAAAGATGCATTATATTTTCTTGCTTCCTCAAAAGTCCTATCCGTGTTTCGTTCTGTAATCTCAGTAGTTGCCTCTAAATTCGATCATAGGTTCATAAGAGCAAATGCTTTTCGCATTAACCTATTAAGGCGCAATGTTTTAGGTGAACTGCCACACTTATCTTGTGCTAAATTAGTGTGCCTCTCCATCATGCCATAACCCTGCTTTGCATCTTTCGTCCATCTCTTCAAGATATATTTTTCAGGAATTTCATAGACATCATTCAAATTGAAAAATTGCAATGCATGACGACACAATAATTCCAATGATTAAACCTTTTGCAACAACAAGAGATCGAACGGTTAGAAGGGTTGAAATCCACAATGTACTCTCTATTACCACCTTGCCTTTTCATCGTACATGTGAGGAATGTCCCATTAGACACGCATCAAAGCACCAATATCGATGTAGTTTGGTTGAACTCATCTTGAAAGTTATCAAACATTTTATGAGTGTACACCTTACATGCATGCTTCAAAATGGCACAATCACGAGATGAAATACAAGGGTTTCCACTAGCACACTTGAAATCATTGATCACTTCTGCCTCGCGCATCTTTTTAGGATTTTTTCCATAATTAATGACCCACAAATTCAGTTAAAGCCAAGGTCTTACATGCCATATGCTGGAAACCATTCTTTGTGCTTTCATTTCTTTGACTATAACTTATATCGCATGAAAACACATCACGACTAACGCAGAGGCCCATTTTTGCCGAAGAGTGTATAATTTTAAAAGCCAAGATTGATCGGCACACTCCCATTTCTCAATCATTTCTTTCAACTTCTCCTCGAAATACTTTTCATTATCACAATGGTACAACAATAAGTTAAAAGTGCTCCTAAATCCTTCTTTTTGATAGAGACTAGAAATGTTCACAACAACATTTTTTGAGATGTGCCACCCACATAAACGATGTTGTGTATTCGGAAACACTTGTGCAACCGCATTACTAATTGCGTGATCTTGATCAGTGAAAATGGTTTTCGATGGCTTGTAATCCATAGACTCAAGAAATGCGTTAAACAACCATACAAAGGAAGTAGTAGTCTTATCAGACAAAAATGCCCAACCAAATAATACATTTTTTCAATTATGATTCACCCCTACAAATGGAGCACATATCATGTTATATTTGTTTGTCCGGTAGGTTGTGTCAAATACTACAACATCTCCAAAGCATTCATAATCCAACTTGGATATCCCATCTCTCCAAAAAAAAATTACTCATTTGATTTTCCTCATCAACTTGGATGGTGTAAAAGAACATTGGATTCTCTATTTGGTTGTGCTTGAAATTATTCACTACACTCTGGCCATCACCTGCTGTAATTCTCTTTGATCGTTCAACTTGTATAAAATTATGACAATCAGTCTTCGTGTACCCAACACTTTTATAACCCCTAACTTCATTTAACATGTATGCATAAGTTTTGCTCACCCTTATACCAGCATCAACCATGGATTTGATAACACCCTTACTTGTATCATGTATTTTACGTGCAAACCTTATTAAGTGTCTTTGACCTGATTCAACCAAAGGATGGTTATGCTCAGCAACTAATTGACTGATTTCATAGACACCATTTTCCACTTTAAAAATAACTCGTGATCTGCATCCACATCTACCATCTAACCTGTTACATTTCTTTTCTTCGCTATGATCACTAAATTCTCTGAACCCCTCCCTTGAACACACAAAAGTAAGTCGAATCATTTCTTTTGTACCTCTTTTGAAAGTTTTATCATCTTTCCGAATGCTAAAACCCTTGTTAAATGCATATCCATTGTACATGTCATAAGCTTCTTTTTCACTATTAACTTTCATTCCAATTTTTAACTCAAAACATTCTTTTTCAGTAGTTACAAAGCCATCTGCATATATGAAACAAAATACTAATCAAAGAACCAATAAACTAAGCATACATCCATTAAAAAATTAATGAGACAAACAGATATTGGATGGCAAAGAATATAAAAATCCATTTTTGGTCACCCTCGTCATGTAAAAAGTCATCATATATTGGAGGGCAAATATTAAAAAAAAAAAAATACCCATTTGTTGAGTTGATCTAGGTATGTGGTCATTGGAACCCATCTTCACTGTAGGTGCTTCTTCCTTCAATGAATTCATCTGTTAATTTATTCTTCTTCTTAATCTAAGAGCTTGATTTGTTATTCTTCTTGAGAGAGAGAGAGAGAGAGAGAGAGAGAGAGATTGGGGATTTTTAAATTTAGGGCGTGAGAGATTCTTCCCAGGAAAAGTGCTGGATTTGGGCAGGGAGGGGAGGAGAGAGAGAAGAAATGGTTTTCAAAATTTCAGATTTAGGGGTACTTTTGATTTTTCCCATTTTGTTCTCAAACGGAAGAGAAACGAAAATGGGGCAAAAGTTTGTTGTAGCAGACGTGGAAAAGTGACCAGCTGGTGCGATGTGATTGGTTGCAGCCTATAGGGTACCACTTGGCGCACCAAGTGGTACCCATTCTGCACAGAAGAATTTCTCTTATTTTGTATACTCTCAAAAAGGAGTTTATTGGCAAATACATCTTTACACTCATTTTTTCGAAATTTTTTTACAATGCTGAGAGAGTACCATGTGGTGCCCACTTGCGCACATCCAGCCATCCAAAAATGCAACAGACGGCCTGGATTAATACACATTTTCCCTTTTATTTATTTATATATTTTTAAAATCCATCTAGCACTTTAAACACATTTTTCTTTTTCTTTTTTATTTTTTTAAATTCATCCGGGATTTTCAATTCGGGCCGTTCATTGCATTTTTGAATGGTCGGATGTGTGTGAGCAGACACCAATTCAACAATAGCCGACACTAAAAAATTCCTTCATTGTTTCCTAGAATTCATACGCAGATACCATCTTGTAACGTGGTCTCAAGTGTTATTTCACATTATTTATAGACCATCTCTGTAACTTTAATATGGTCTTACTAAATTGAAAAAATTGGATTTTCTAGTTTTTTTGGTTTTGCTTTTATTCATTTTTTTTTGAATTATTAGTTTTTGATCGATTTTTTGTGTTTTTTTAGTTTGTCATAATGAGAAAAATTTTAAAAATATAAAATTATTAATCAAACTAAAAATTTTGTGAATAAAGATTCTGTTGCAGATTCAATGTTTCAAGATCCCCTTTTTCCTACCCACCAATGTTTCAAGATCCCCTTTTTCCTACCCACCAGACTCCGTGGTGGAGACTAGAGACAGAGGGAGGGAGAGAGAGAGAGAGAGAGAGAGAGAGAGAGAGAGCTCGAAATGGGTGTTTTCCTTAACCTGATAGACGCGATACTTTGCTTCTTCTTCATAGTCATCGCTCTCTTCGCTCCACTCATAGACTCACAAACTTGCCTTCCAATCGACCTCTTCCCAAAAGTTCTCGTGGATCTCAATAACTGGTACTCACGCGAGTACGGCGATTACTTGGTCGAGGAGAAACCCAATTTCTTCGTGGGTCTGGTTTGGCTCGAGCTACTCTTCCAGTGGCCGCTCTCCCTCCTCAATCTATACGGTATTTTGGGTGGCAAATCTTGGTTTCACACTACCTGTTTGATCTATGGCGTCTCCACTTTCACTTCCATGGTATTCTTTTTAATCTCTTTCTTTTCCTTTTCCTTTCTTGAATTTTGTTTTGGTTTTTGCTATTCTGTATTGGTTTGTTGGAAAAGGGGTACGAAAATTTAATTGTATCCTATGTTTGGTTTGCATTTTAGTTATAAAGGAAGATCAATGGCGTGGAGGAATCAGCCAAACTAATAAACACATAAAGCACGCAAAGAACAATCAAGTAAAGAACGCTAACTAATATAAGCAATAGTACAAGAAAATTGTTACGTGGTTTGAGTTCAACTTACGGATCACACCAGTTTCCTTATGTATCAAAGTGGCAATCCAAAGCCGAATTGGGTTTTGCAAACCCCAACAAATGGAAAGTTTGAGATTTTGTTGTATTGTATCTTGAGATCTGTTAGACACTTAGACTTTATCCCACATCACCTATCTAAGCCACCCAAGCTTGGTTAATATATTCTAGAGGCTACTCCACCTATTGCCAATTGACTTTAGGTTGGAACCCTTAAGAAATCTAACAAGATCTAACAAGTTTTTTGGGTATTTAACTACCTTTTCCGTTCAAGTTGAAGCCAATCCATTGAGAAAAAGAACAAGAAGAGGAGTAGTAGCCAACGAGTGCTGGTTATGTGTTTTATAATTTGGGTAAACTAGGGTATAGTGGTCTAAGCTTGTTAAATTTTGAATTGGTACCTATTTTCATGGTTACTGGATTAAAAATAGGTTATGTAGCAGTAAAGAGCATTATAATAACATGTTGATTCTATGTTTTGATGGTGCATTGCAACCCTATGAATCAAAATGGGTATTCTCATTCCAGTTACCATAGGACAATGAGCCTGCCGTCCAATTTTGATTTCATTTTTGAACCCCCTGGATCTGACTTGGACTTTGAGTTGAGATTGGCCATCCTTGAGCTGCAATCCATATAACAGTTGAGGAAAACGGTGGCGTGGGCCACAAGGGCCAAATGTCTGATGTGTGGGAGTGTGGGTGGTTCAATTTCTAAAAAAGGTGGCAACCAAAACTCTTTTCCGTGCTGCAGATTGTGGAGATATTAGGGGTTTTTTTCCATGTAATGTTTGATAGCTTGGCTAAACTTGAGGAGCTTAAAGGAGCATTTTGATAGATCCTACAACAAGGTTCACCTGATTGAACAACAATTAAAGGTTGTTAAATTTTGAAATGTAAGTATATCTGTGGTTATTGGCTATTTGGCTCTGAAAGAACATTATCATCAGATCTGCATTGCATTATTCATGGGTTAAGAAAGCTTTTAAAACTCATAATGACACATCAATATTACGTTTTGATAATGTATTGTAACCATATGAACCAAAATGGAATCTATATCCAGCTACCATAGAGCAAAGATCCATTCTTCCATTTGATTATGTTGTAGGACCCCCAGAACCTGACTTGGATCTTGGGTTGAGATTGGCCATCCTTATGAGTCGCAATGCGTAAAATAGTCAAGAAAAAGCCTCTTCAGCTAAAATGGCCAAGTGTCCAATATATGGGAGGGGGGTGGTCAAGTACTTGAAATGGTATGAAACGGTAAAAATTTTGAGCTCAAAGGAGCATTTTAGTAGATTCAACATTTAATGGTTCAGCCTGATTGAACAACTAGCGGTAGATACCCAGTTCATCCTCAAACAATCAGTCAAGATGTAGTTTTCACTCCGCAGGTTTCTGTTTTTCTATTTTAGTTTTCAAACTATTTGAAATAATGAATAGCACTACAAAGACGATAAGGGATTACGTGGAGACTACTTAGGGTCTAAAATAACCTAAGCATAAAACCACAGCCTAATCTACTAAAAGCTACACCTAACTCTACATCTTGATTTAGCTCCCCAAGCCCCTTCTTGATTCCATAGTCTACTTGAGTCCAATACCCCTTGATCTCCATATCAAAGATAGCTCTGGATCATTTGGCCACATAGATTTGAAGTCATGAATATATGATACTCCCTCCATCCCATAAAGTTTGGTCCATACGAAACTACGTGGAATTTTCAAACTAAAAAATAATGCACTTACGAAGATAATTTTTTATTCAACATGTGGATCTTGTTTGATAGATCTCATTGAGAACTTTTATACGGTGCAAAAAAAATTCAAAAATTATTTTGGTAAATACATTATTTTTTAGTTTGAAACTTGCATGTAGTTTTGTAGGGACCAAACTTTATGGAACAGAGGTAGTACGTAATATGGAAGATTTTTAGTAAAAAGAATCAATCTAGAGTCAATTCATGGATTATGAAAGGATTGCACTAGATGGACAATCAAGATGAACAAATACAAAGTTTAGATCATTAATTATACACCAACAAACAAGAATATAAGAGGAAAGGTGGTTTCTCTTTGTAAAGTGGGTTGGTACAAAAGAGGTAATCTAAAAGGGTGAAAAATGAGTTTATATAGGTACAGGTACAAAATGCTAGAATTCAACAACAGTAACAACAATAACAGAATCCATCTAGTCTCCAATCGTTGGGTGTATGAGTGGGGATGATTGGAGACACACTTAACCTTTGGCAATATGCACAAAGTGGCTGCTCTTAGAATACCATCAAACAATGACCCCCAAACCTCCAAGAACCGAGGAGCTACATGAACGTTTTGCTGTAGAATAGGCCAATAAAAATACAACACATAAGCAAAATGAGCGCTGCGTTAGTAAAACGCTATCTAGTGCCACGGAACGCTAGGAAGCGCTTAGCAAGCGCTAAGGAAGTAAAGCCCAGATGGCGCTAGCTAGCGCTAGAAAGCGCTAAGCGAGCACCAAGGAACTCCATGCACAGTGCTAGCAAACACCAAGAGAAGTGCATGCTGACCTCATGAAGAGCTAGCGAAGTGCAGTTCATGCTGTACTTTTAAAATGGCTTTAGATGAAGTGCTATTGCAGCGCTAGCAAGCGCACAACTAGCGCTAACCTCTGAATGTGTCTAGTAAAATTATGCCTTAGAAAATATTCAAGTTTCCTTACAAATTTAATCAAAAAGGTCTAAATAAAAGCTAACTAAATATGTGCTTAAACTAAATGCATGGATGAAATGCATGATTATACCTCCATTGATCTGATTCAAGAACATTTGCACAAGAAGCATCTTTTCCTCAATTCTTCAACCAACGGGTGGAGTATCTAGACTAAATCTAAAAGCCTAACTCCCAAACCCAAAAGAAAAGAAACAAGTTACATACTTCAAATGGTTTGTCGGTATCTGGAAATCACCAATTACATTAACACTATTTTAAGTCAATGCAGCCTAATTGCTAGTAATAAATGTGGAAGAAATTATACCAGTTACTCATGTGCTTATTGGGACTAGCTTTTGAGAGTGCTAAGCAAAAGATGAAAAGATAGTTGGAATTACAGAAATGGAGATGTAGCCACGTTAGGATGAAGCTAGTAGAAGTATTAGGTGGAGATTACTTTCATTTGTGCTGTAAAAAACAAATAGAGACATAATTTATTTCTGTCAAATGATTTCATATCCGTTGTTCAACATCAGCTGAATAGCTCTCGCGTGATTACACATAGTGTAATGGAGTTAGATTTTCTTAGTTCCTATTTACTGTTTCTCACTTCTGTTCTTTTAACAAGTTGGGTCGCCTTGATGAATTATTTTTGCTTAGTCAAGTTTGAGGGTTTAAATTGGTGGAATTGTAAGTATAATGCCAAAACTAAGTGCACTGACTCTGAGCATTGGCTGTGTGTACAGTAAAATAAGTTTGTTAATGTGCTAAATTTGAGGCCCATTGATGCACTACTGGCATGAGGCAAAGTAGTTTGCATGGAAAGGATAGATAAAAGTATGGAGCAAAATTTGGAAAAGAAATCCGAGGGTTCATTCTATTATCTTGTTGGTGTCTTGTTGTACTCTTCTTTAGGTGCACTCTTTGCAACTAAATCAATTGAAAGTCAACCCTTTACCTTCTTTGAATTTCAGGTTGCTATACTATCGGAAATGGTGGGGTCTGGCAAGGCATCAGATAAGCTGTTGATGATGTACTTCCCTTTCATGGGTTTTGCGGTTTTAGCCATTTTGCGAGGCCTTCTACCAAACTCTGGGAAGTCCACCTCAGCTGGAAGAAGACCTGGATTGAATAAGAAAAAAAGGGTTTGAGATCTTTTAACTGCAGGGTAGGCTTTTGTGTTTTTTCCCCCCCTCTTATTTGCGAAGGCTTTTGATTTGATTTTTGCTGTTGGGAAGAGATTTTTCTTGTACTTGCTAACTCAAGTTTTTGTGGTTGATGAATGACATTTATTTTTCCTACTTTGAAATCAGAGTGAAAAAGGTTCTGGAAATGCTGGTTTATATTTACCTTTTGAAGTTGACAAGTGTTTGGTGAGCAGATTTGGTTTCAATAATCATTCAGTAAGCTCTAACTTTTAGCTATTTACATTTGTATGTCAAACGAGACCCAAATGTAGAATTTTATCATGATAATTTATTTTATTGCTAGACCAGAGGCCTCTATTGCGACCGCCATGCTGACAAAAAGTCCATACATCAGCATTTTGGAAGCATTTAAGCATCCCGAAGTAGATCATTTCGTGTGAGTTTGGATTCGAGTATGCTAATATTTTTATGTGCCAATTTCAGAAGCGTATTGGGTTTATCCTGTTGGTTTATTGCTGCTAGTATTTGTCGCACAGGAGCAAGTTAAGTACTTGCCTTTCTTTTTGGGATCAATTTTTGTGAAGGGATAACACGAGATTTATCATTCCTCTAGCTGGGAGGGAGGGATCTATACTTGACTAATAGTAGTTGGGCAGATTAGCTGGATTCATAGTCTAGCAAAGAAAAATAAAAAAACCGTCCAGACAATTGTTTGAATATGTAAGTTTTTATGTCATTGGCAATCTTATCATGGTCAAGTTGAATTCACTCCAGCACCACGGCATTTCTCCTTCATCGGCCTGTCATCATGCGGTTGGTATCTTCTCCGGTCCCGCCGCTCCAATTGTCTTTCCGCCCTCCGTTGTGGGTGTTTTCGCGGGAGGTGCGGTAGCGGTTTGGAGAGGGTGTGGGAATCGTGGGGATTTTTCGAAGGGTTTATCTGTTTGTGCTTGGTTTCCCACCAGTTCCCCTCCTGGGGGTTATTGGTTTTTGGCCTAACAGCTTGGTGGAGCCCTTGCGGATCTCTTGGGGGTTATCGGTTTTTGGCCTAATAGCGTGGTGGAGCCCTTGCGGATGATGGTGCTGAGGCCTCCCGATGGTTTTTTACCATTGGGTGCTATCGTTATGCTTAACGGTAACGTGGAGTCTGTGTGGTGATAGCCACTGGCGGCAACGGTGGTGGTCGCTGGTGGCGTTTTACTTTGGAAGGCAGTATTTGTTGCTGGGAATGGTATAGCTACTATTTTTTTTTTTCTTTTTTTCGGGTGTTTTTTGGTGGATCTGAGGTGGGTGTTATGCGGTAGGTGTTGTGCGTTATGTTGTTTCGCAAAACTATGCCACTTTGCTTGATTTTTGTGCACACTTCCAAAGCTTTCAAGGACCTTGTTTGGAGGAAGAAAAAACTATTACAAAGTGCCTAAACCTGAAGTGTCTAAACCCAAAGTGTCTAAAATCCAAGTGCCTAAATCTACTATACCATACCTCAAAGAACTTAAATCCTCTAAAATTGAACACCAAAATTAAACCTTACACTTAACTTTCTAAACAGACCCCTTGGATATACTAAGAAAATAAGCAAAACGACATAGTTTTGCAGCACAACATGAGGCACAACACCTACCGCAAAGCGCCTCTCCCGGATTCGTTTTTTGGTTGGCTTGCTTACCTTGGGATTGGGTCTCGGATTGGACACATGATTGTTCTTAGTTCAAGAATATGATGCCGTTCTCCTTGTCCTTTTAGTCTTTGTAACAACTTCAAAGATTAATAATTTTTTTTGCCTTTCAAAAAAAGAAGTCTATTTATGTATTGCATGATCCATTGATGTGGTAGTGCAACACATATATTTAGTGTATTAGTTGTTAAATTACATAATTAGCGAGCATTTGTAGCATTGCTCGAAATAGTACTCCCCCGCCTCTATTTTTTATGTCCCAGTTAGCAATTTTTACTGTCCTTATAATAATTTTTGGAGAAATAGGTAGAAAATTGCATTAAACACCAACTAATACAAAACAACAAAAACCCCTCAAAAATACAAGAAAAAAACCAAAAAAAAAAGAAAGAAAGAAAGGAAAAGTACAAGAAAATGAAATCGCCGCCATGCATGCGTCATCAGAAGTCACTAGTCGCCGTCTTTGTGCTCGCCGGAGCTGTTGGAAGCTGTCGCTCGCCGTCAATGGTTGAGATCCAGACCGGGAACCGCAAATCTGTCCTTGTAATACTGTCTACGTTTAAAAGTAATGAGCAAAAAGCGATATGTTTATTCCTTTATCCTTATTTCTTAAAAGTAAATACTACACCCTCCGTTCATTTTCAAGTGTGTAACTTCGTAATTTCAAGTTATTAAGAAAGTATCATTATGTAAGTGGTGGCTAACTCACGTGGTAGAACTTTTGGATGTCTCACACTGTATCCTGAGATCGAGTCCTATACAGCCCTCCCTCATGTAATAGATTAGGAATGAAGAATGATGAAAAAAAAGTATCATCATTACAAATTTCAGATCAACTTTACTCCACTTTAATTCCACTATTGCCCTTGATGGAGACATCATAATTAAATTTTACCCACTAAGGGGGTGTTCCACTAACTTAGTTTTTTTAAAAAACTATTTTTCCCAAAAACAGAGACAGGTCATCCTTTCACAATACATCAGATGAACACAAAAACCAAAGACAGTTTTAAAACAAAACAAGTTAGTGGAACACCCCTAAATTTCCAAAAATGAATCTACTCCCTCCATCCCTTTAAGTGTTTAATTTTCTATTTTTTGTAGTCACTAAATAAGTATGTGGTTTGAAAAGTTAATGGGTAAAAGTTTTTACAATTATTATTTTGCACTTTTGAAAAGTTAGTGAGTAAAGAGTTAATGGATAAAAGTGGAGGATAATTTTGAGAAATAGAGGTAAAAGCTGATGTGAAAGAAAAAGCTGATGTGAAAAGTGTAATGATGATTCTTCTTTAATAAGTTGGATTTTTGAAGTAAAACATTTAAAAAAGGATGGAGGGAGTATTTTTTAAGGGCAAAATAGAAAATTTATCGACTTTTATCCACTAACTTTTCAACATTACACTTATTTAGGATGAAGGGAGTATATACAAAAATACAATGATAATGTTTTGCCGGATAAAAAGTGAACAAAGATATGTCAAGTGCAATAATGATATTCTGTTAATAAGTGAAAATCCCCAAACGGAACCAAAAATGGGACAGAAGGAATAGTTTTGATGATTTTCATATTAAAAGTTATCAATTGGGCAGATTAATTGGACTCGTAGAATCAGCAATAAAAAAAATCCGTCCGTACAATTCTTTGACGAGCTTTAAATGTCCTTGGCAATCTTATCATAATTATGTTGAATTTAAATTCTTTTGCTGAACGCACTAATCGGATTATTGGATTATTTATTTTATCTTTATTCAATTTTTTTTTGTATTTGTTAGTTTTGCATCAAGATTTTGTGGTTTCTGAATTTCTCTCGACGAGACAAATCTAACAAGTACAAAATTATGGTCAAACTAAATATTTTTTTGAATAAAGCCAAAATACTTGGATTATTAGCCAATAATCCAAGTATTTCGGCTAATAATCCAAGTATTTCGGCTTTATTCTAAAAAATTTGAGTTTTGACTATAATTTTGTACTTTTTAGATTCGTCTCGTCGAGAGTAGTCCAGAAACTACAAAATCTTAATGTAAAACTAACAAATGCAAAAAAAAATTGAATAAAGACAAAATGAATAATCCAATAATTCATAATCTGGATTATTAGCCAAAATAGGCTTAAGCAATAATTTTTTTTGTTAAAATATTATTCGAATAAGAAAACTATAAATCTAGATTGATGATTTTAATCGACTTACTTTTTTTGATAAATTGGTGGAAAGGAAGTGAATTTTTAGAATCTTATATTAAGGATAAGGGTCCTTGAGGTCCTTAAAGGAAAGGGTTCTTAACGGCTTTTTCGCTTTTCTTGAACAGCAAAAATAAATTTTTTAATTAGTCTTTAAAAAAATTATAAAAATTAAAGGGGCCAGGGCACGACAACATCACAAGGAGAAGAAATATTCTAATAACATTAGCACCCAATCACGACTCAAAAGTCACTCCGAACTCAAAAGAGGAACACACGCCAACTATAAAATGAAAGAAAATAACTGGGGGAACAAAACCCACAACATACAACATAGAAATGAAGCCCAGATCCTCTGTGCCGAAAAAATCTGTACCTTTGTGCCGAAGAGTTTCCGACCATTGGATCATCCAGTAATATTAAAAACATAAAACAAAAATCACAATCTAACAACTCAAAACTCACATGACACAGAAACACAGAGATTTTAGGCACAGAAAATCTTGTACCATAGAAATGGCAATTAAGTACAACACGGATTCCTTATCCACAGATAGATTCCTTACCATCGCAATTAAGTACTACAACAAATTCCCTAAGGTCATTTTCATGTGCTTATAGCAATCTAGGAGTTTGATGCGTCCTGTTATTTGTCATGTAATTCTCTTCTCTGTATTAAGAATCTTTGAGGTCACATTTTAATGTGAGGAAAGGAATCTATTTTGTTTTTTTGTTTTGTTTTTTGAACAGTAGGGAGATATTTTGTTGATACATCCTATTAAACTACTATAAAGTAAAAAAAAAAGTCAAATAATTAATTATGAAAATTCGATTCGGATCTTCTCTGGAAGACAAAAAAGAATACAATTATTGTATAATTACTTTTGAAGAACAATATCTATAGTTGGAGGAAATTTCTATCGAACCGATATGATATTGTAACGCCCCCAAAATTTGGGTTTGTTAATAAGGAAATACATATACAATAACTGGGGTTTTACAACAGTAACCCATAAGAAATTACATAATTCCTCCTGCCAAATACAATTATTCTCTACAGGGTTGACTGCGTTTCTACTCCATCGCGACTTTATTCCTTCATTAAAACGGTATCCTCGCTTCTGCTCGCCCAGGCCTTCCAACCATAGTTCTCTCCTCCTCGCCCATCTTATAGTCTAGCATAATACGCCGTAGTCGCAGAAAGAACATCGCAGGTATTATCGCAGGGATTCATAATGAGAATAATAACACCGTGAGCCAGGCTCAATAGTTTACTACGCTAAGCTTTTAAGTAGCAATTCTAGAACAATATATTCATGAACAACATATATAACTTATGTACAGTAATCATATCATGCATCATGCGTGTCCATGCGGATCGAGAAAAACACGCAAAAAATAATATTTCTCTCTTAGCATCTCAAAACAGTGTCACGTGTCGCTTTCAAAACAATAACTCATTTCGATAACTCATCAAATGTCTCAAATCGTTTTACTCGTATAGTGCCTCTTTCAGCATTCTTCTTCAAATTTCAATCATGTCAATATCTCACACCACTCAAAGTTATTGGTCCGCTTTTACTCCTTTTCACCGACGGCACCAACCTTCCCGCCGAGACCCCTTGTCGTGCATCACCAATCCCAACTGGCTCTTTGCACCCGGGCCCGTCTCGGCCATGACTCACACGACATAGTCCCGCCCTCCCGCCTTACTGATCCCCACAAGATGTTTTGAGACCCGTTCAACTATGTGTTGTACACGCTAGCCCTTACCACCAAGTTCACTCCATCTAAAATGGGCGGTTGCCTGCATTTTGCACTATCAGATATTACTAAGCCCAACCTCATCATGGCGCACACTCACATGATGGGCGGCGTTAAGACTGCATTACCGTATTAATTCCAATCCTCCAAGTTCTCCCCGCGGAACTTGAGGTGGCATCTATTCATCTTATCACATTTCATTTCATTTCATTTCTCCATAAATCTCATTTCATTTCTCAAAAATTTCATTTCTCATTCCAAACTCATTTTCAATCTCATCTCTATTTTCTCATCAATAAATATTAAATTTAAATCCGTGACACATAACGTTATCGCAGACGCTTTCGGTGTCACATGCTCATGCAATATCTCACAATTTTCTCTAAATTCACATTCTTTCAAAATCACATTTCTCACATAAAATCATGCACAAAATATACCAACTCTCTAAATAATTTTGTTTCCTCTAGAAACTTTTCCCACATAAAATCATACATTCTAATACGCCAATTTCCCTCAAAATAATATTCCTTCTAGCAATTTTCTTCACATAAAATCATATACTTTAATATTCTCCAAAAATAATATTTCTATTTCTCTCAATTTAATTCTCATCAAAAATCTCCAAACTATTTTATTTCTCCTCCAAAGAAATAAAATAAATCAATTTGCTATTTTCAAAAATAGTTTAAACCCAACTATTTTCTAGAAATCCCTTGTCAAAATCCACCATAACTACTTATAGACTTCCAAAATAAATATTTACAACTCTCCAAAAATATTCTTTCTATTTTTCTAGAAACTTTCTTCTCAAATATTCTCAATAATTTATCTTTTTCATATCTAGTAAAAATCACAACTTTTCTTCTAGAAAAATCACCAAATAAACCCACTACATACTTTATAGAAATCTTTCTAGAAATCTATATGATTAATTCTCTCTTTTATAAAATTCAACTCCATACTTTCTTGTCAAAAACAACCACTAGACTTTTCTTTCCAACAAATCTCTTAATAAGGCAATTTCATCATTTATCTAAGAAATAATATCTCGAATAACAACCAATAAGTAAGACAATCAAGATTAATTATTTCTTTCTAGAAATAATAACTTAATCATACTAGAATCTTGTCTAGTGAAACATATCTACTAATTAACTTCTAATCTCTTCTAATCACTTCTAATCACCTTCTAATCGCTTCTAATTTCAATAATCCACTTCTAATTTCACTAATTAACTTCTAATTCCATGAAGAACTATTTTAATTTGAACCTCATAACATGCTTGTTAAACTTTCTAAATGAAAGTACTCTTTCTAAATTACTAAGAAACATATTTTAGTCACTTAACTTATGCATAAATTAACATAATCAAACTCCATAATCATGCCTAGAAACTTAATTAGAACAACATATTTAAACTAGAAATAGCTAATTAGAAGAGTAGTTTAGTAAACTACCTTGATTTCCGGGTGTAAACCGGAAGCCGATTAGCAATCCTTTGGTGTAGAAAAACTCTTAAACTAACTTAATTACCCACTAATTAGCCTAGTAAGTGGCTAATTAGAACCTAACTATGTTGGTTAAAGGTGTTGAAAGTAGTTGGTTTGTGGGATTTTAGGAAGTAAACTAAGAAAGTAGGGTACATGGGGTCCAATTGTACACAAAGGGGTGCTATTTATAAGCAAATGGGTGACCTCTCCTCCCCCCTCAAAACTTTCGGCCTCCCCTCTCTCTCTCTACCGAAAATTTGTGTTGGTGCATGTATGGGAGTAAATGTTGAGCTAAGGTGGCACATGGAAGGTACCTTAGGTGGAACTCTAGGCTAGATTAGGTCCTAGCTAGGAATCTTTGTACAATTTACTTGTGAACTAAGTAAGCATGGGGGAATGTATGGAACTCACGTAGGAAACAATGGTGGGGGAAAATAATGCCTCTCGCTGTGTAGGTTTTCGCACGGTTATCTTTGTTACGGGGTGTTTTTAAGACTAGATACACCTAATGTGCATGTGAAACCATTTAATAGCTATGGGGTAGCCTTAACAAGCTATAAGTAGGGGGAATATTCCCTCCTTAAAACATGGATGCATGTTTCTAGGAAACTTGGGGTGCAAGGTCAAGATAACTAAGTCTAGTTTGTGTAGTTTGTGCTCAAATGCATGTATTGTGTGGGTATACAAAGGTTACTCCTAAAATAGTAAGGCTTATTCTAACTAGTTTTGGGTATTAAGCTCGGTTCCCAGGTGCTACGGTAGTGTAACGGATGCGTTACTCAGTCTTGTACGCGCGTATATATGGCTAGAATTCTAATTATTCGATTTAAAAGAATAAAATAATATTTTAATAGAAAAATATTCCGATAAACCGAAAATTAAAATAAATAATTAAAATATTAAGCGAAATTTTTATTTACGAAAAATCCGGGTCGTTACAGATATACTCTAGAGAAGAACTTGCCCTTTCGGAGAATCTTACAAGGCATTCAAAAGGTCTTTTTTGGGTTTAACAAATCTGGACATTTCCGTAGTTAATGGTGCGGCGGTAACTCCACCATAACTCAAAGGACATTTTCTTGCCATAAGTTAGCAGTCCAGTTTGTGTACAGCACAAGAATGTCATATTCCAAACACTATACTCCTATTATACGGTCTTTGTGGGAGAGAAAGTGTACAGTTGTGGCTCTTTTGTATAAGTGGTGCATAATTATTCTATTATGTAAATACATTAGAAGATAAGGAGCCATAGAGTATTTTCTTCTTTTTATCGTTTTGTAGACACTTAGCGTAATGAGAATGGAAAGAGAAGCACATTTAATTCGTCAAGACAGTCACCAGAGGTGTTTTGAAGGCTATGGTCTAGATGTTTTATCCTAGAAGACAGTGGCGGGTGTAACCTATAACACTTTCGTTAAGTAACAAATCTATTTTAAGGAGACCATGTAGAACATTGAACTGGGTTCGGTTTTTCAATTGTTTTGTTTCATATAATCTATAATTTAGTTTAGGTATTATTTAATAGCAGTTGTTCTCTAAAATCACTGCTTGTATTTCGTTTTTCAGAACAATTAGAGTTCGTAAGAGAAAAATCCAATGGGGGATGGATATCCAGTTGCATTGTTATTATACAACCAAAAAATGCAAATCTTCAATCCATTGCATCGCTATAATCAGTTGCAAAATGGAACAAATAGATACTTGGTTGCAAATATAGAACCAAGGATGGCTTCCTTGCCACATTATCAAGTATAACTATCATCTTCCACAAAACCAACCGGAGAGTTACTTGAATATTGCCGGAAAATCGCCGGAACCAACAAAATGCAAACGAAAACTGTTGTTGTCGCCGGAATCCCCTAGGTCGCCGAAAATTCTTGCTGTCACCATCACCGGAGCACCAGTATCACCATCAAACGACCTCAATTTGATCGTGGTGCACCAGAATCTTGCAACCATGGCCGATCAGTGAGAAATTTGGGGTTTTCGTGTGATCTACTTTGAGGGTTTTGATCAAACCGATCGATGAGAGAGAGAAGAGGGAGGCTTGATCAGTGAAGGAGAGGGGGAGGGGTCGTTCGATCGGTGAGAGAGAGGAGGGGGGTTTGGTCGATTTTACACACACACACACAGAGAGAGAGAGAGAGAGAGAGAGAGAGAGAGAGAGAGAGAGAGAGAGAGAGAGAGCGAGAACCCCCCAAGTGGTTATTATATTTTTCTTAAATCTATTAATGTAATTGATTATTGTATTTTTTTAAATCTATTAATGTAGTAATTGATTAATTGAAGTGGCCTCTCACGAAGTAATTATTTGGGGTAGAATGGTGGTTGAATTAGTGGAGGACAAAAAAAATGTAATTAAAAAATATTTCCGAATGGGGGTTAAAAATTAGATCATAACGGGGTTGAAAAAACGTACATAGTTGAATTAGGGTTAAAAACGTGATTAAAAGTGGGGTGGTGGAAAAGTTAGTTAAATTTGGAACTGTTTGGTTCTATTTTACAACCAAGCATTGGAGACTGGGTTGCATTTTAGCACCAAAAATCACTTTTTGGTGCCAAATTATAGCAATGGCTATAGCCATTTTCCATTTAGCATTGGATTTGCTGTAAGAAGCATATCAGAAAGTCTTTGAGATATTACGAATCTTATAATTGAGCACAAACAGATAAACCAGTGTTCAATTTCGGTTAAAATTTGAAACCTAATATGTAAGTCCCAAAAGTATAGATAATTTGGGTCAGTCACTATCTAATCCGGGAGTCCACCTTCCTGATATTTTTTTAACGATTCGAACCGTCCAATGTGTTCAAAAGGTGTTTTCCAAGGTTCGTGTTAGAAATCTTCCAAAAGAATAACCGGGAAAGGCTTGATCTGAGCAGTTTTTCGCAAAATTGTAAATATACAGTTTTTGCGAAAAGCTGCTTAGATCAAGCCCTTCCCGGTATTTTTTTTTGAAGATTTTTCACGTGGACCTTGAAAAATACCTTTTGAACACATTGGACAACTCGAATTTTCCAAAAACAATTTTTAAAAGTATCAAAACACCAAAAAACCTCCAATACGGGATTCCGGATTGGATAATTGCCGTAATTTGGGTTTGATAAAATTTTAAATTAGCAATGATCTCGGGCGATATAAACATAAGTGATTAGAGGCCCATCCCATTAAGAAGATCATTACAATCAACCGTTAGATCTAAATTGGCAAGAGATAGATCACTTTTTGTAAAAGGACAATGCAAAGGGAATTTGTCATTTCTTTTACATATTTTTGAGTAAATGCTTAGTCATGAGAGGGATCGGTACCTGTCTAATACTACATTTTTTCTAATTTACTCGGGTTAGCTCAGTTGGTTAGAATCTTATATCTCATTTGGAAATTAGTAGTCCGATTCTCTTCACCTACGTGTACATATATAGGAGTTATTATCCTTAGATTTGTTGGGATTATTTTTCTCCCTAATGGAGCTAAATTATAGTGATTGTAGGCTTGTTTCCAATTTTAGTGTACCTTATGATATTTGTATTTTTCTACAACTTGTAACCAAAATTAAAAAAAAATTATTAGTTGGGGAAACGACTTTGACCGAAAGAATTTAGCACAAAGAAAAAAAAAACCGGTCCATACAATTCTTTAATACGTAAGTTTAAATGTCCCTCTCAGTCTTATCATGCTCAAGTGGAATTCAAATTATTTTGAAAATTAATCAAGGTTTTTTTTGGGTAAATATTACACAAATAAGAAAACTAAAATGTAGAATTTTTTTTTGGTCATTCGTTATTCCTAGTCTATTACATGGAGGAGGGATGTGACTTAATCGTAAGATGCAGTGTGAGGCATCCCTCTACTGCATAACCTAGCCACTACTTACAAAAACTAAAATATAGATTGAGGATCTTAAGCTACATACGTTTTTAATGTATTTGGAAAAGGAAGTGAATTTTTGAGAATCTTTTCTATATTAAGAATCCTTGAAGTCATTTTCATATGCTGCGAGCAATCTATTTAATTTTGATGCATCTTGTTATTTGTCGGATTATTGCTACATGAAGGATCTTTGAGGTACGAGGCAAGGAATCTACTTTGTTTTTTTTTTGAACAGCACGGAGATATTTTGTTGATACATCCTACTAAACTATAAAGTAAAGAACTGTCAAAGACTGACCTTTGAAAACTGGTTACGAATATTCCATGGAAGATAAAAGAGTATAATAGCTTACTTTTGAAGAACAACATCCGTAGTTGGAGGAAATTTCTATTGAGAATATATGATATAAGTGTTGGAGATTTAGTGAATGGATTTGCCCATTGGAAGAACCTTATGAGGCAACCGAAAAGTCTCTTGTGGGTTCAATGAATCTAGACATTTCCGTTATGTCGGCCAATCAACTCAAAAGACATCTTCTAGCCATAAGTTAGCAATCCCGTTTTGGTGTACAATCAAAATTGCCATATTCCAAACAATTTACTCCTATTATACGTTCTTTGTGCGAGAGAAATACAAGCACACGTTCAATTTGCCAACGTAGTCACCAGAGGTGTTCCAAAGGCTATATATGGTTTAGTTGTTCAATTGTAGAAGACAGAGACGGATGTAACCTATGAAACCCTACAACACCCTCAGTAGACAGCGAGTCTGTTTTAAAAGATTGTGTAGAACACTAAACTCTTCCGCCTTTTAACTTGTTTTGTTTGATATAATCTATAATTCAGCTTCTGTATTAGTTAATTGGAGTATGTTATTTTTCATTGAAATTGTTCTCTGAAATCACCGCTTGTATTTCGTTTTTTCAGAGTAATGAGTTTGTAGGAAGCATATCAGAAAGTCTTTGAGATTATGATTGAGTTCAAACAGATACACTAGTGTTCAATTTCGGTCAAAATTTGAATATTTGAAAAATAAAATGTAAGTCCCAACAGTATGGGATAATTTGGTTGGATTTGATAAAATTTTACTTAAATTAGCGATGTCCTTGTCAGTCTCATCATGCTCAAGCGGAATTCAATTGTATATTCTTTTGTAGAATTGGGTAATCAATGATTTTTTTCTTTGTAAATTTTATGCAAATAAGAAAACTAAAAATCAAGATTGATGATGTTAAGCGACATACGTTGTTTTTTATTTTTATTTTTATTTTTTATGTATTTGGATAAGGAATTGAATTTCTAAGAATATTCTCAATGCTATACGTACGCACACTCCACGTACGCAAAATGCATGGACGGTGCATCTTGACCATCCGTGCGTGTTTTCGACAGTCCGGATTTTAAAATAATTCTTCCATATACAAGTTTAATTAACTATTCCATGAAAGAGTTTTTTAAAATTCGGACCTTTAATTCCTGAAATAGACGGTTCATATGTGTTTATGCACGCACGCACACACATGTACGTTCGCCTCTATATTAAGAATCCTTGAAGTCATTTTCATAAGCTGCAAGCAATCTATTTTTGATGCATCTTGTTATTTGTCAGATTATTCCATTGCCAACCACATCTACAACAGACTGATCATATACAGTATATGGTTGGAGTTTGAACCATTCTTTAGCACTCGTTTAGATCACTCCACTACTACTATTTTTCCATCACCTTAGTTCCAATGTGTGACTGAGAATTTCAACACCATGACTTTCTCTGCAATGCAATCATCCTATGCAAATTTCACACTTTCTAATCATCTCAAACTAAAACCCCCGCTTCCAAAAGCTTAACTACTTCCAAGATTCCCCTCGAATTTCGCCAATAAATCAAACAATTAATGCTGGTCTTCTGACCCTGACACGTCTATCGTCGTCTCTTGAAGGTTTTAACTTTTTCAAATCGGAAGATAGGAAACCACGAGAGTCACTAGTCCCCTGTAAAGCCTACGAAGCCTATTGGTTTCAGCCGATACAAATCAATATCGAATTCGAGGAAGAAGATAGAGAAGTTGCAGCTCAAAAGGTTAAGATTGGGCTCTACTTTGCAACATGGTGGGCTTTGAATGTGGTATTCAATATATACAATAAGAAGGTCCTCAATGCCTTTCCGTACCCATGGCTCACTTTAACTCTGTGTTTGGGAACTGGGTCTCTCATGATGTTGTTTTCTTGGACTACAAAGATCACTGAAGCACCAAAGACCAATCTCAACTTCTGGAAATCTCTGTTTCCGGTAAGCAAAGGCTCGGCGCTATCTTTTTTTTTGGTTCCCAATATTAAGTGATGTTCTTAGGGTCGAACTTGGATTATTAGGTCGCTTTGGCACATACAATTGGGCTTGTCGTGGCAACAGTGAGCATTTCAAAAGCTGCAGTTTCATTCATTCACATAATCAAGAGTGGTGAACCAGCGTTAAGTGTTCTGGCCTCTAGATTTTTTCTTGGTGAGGCTTTTCCATTGGCGGTTTACCTGTCTCTCATCCCGATTATCGGTGGTTGTGCACTTGCTGCAGCCACGGAGCTCAATTTCAACTTAACCGGTAAGGGAGAAACCATGAATCAAGTTTCGAGACGCCAATGCTCAAATGCAAATCTGAAAGTGTGTTTGGTCTACTTGCAGGGTTTATGGAGGCTACATCGAACTTGGCTTTCGTTTGTCGAAACATATTTTCAAAGAGAGGGATGAAGTCCGTCGGAGGAACGAACTACTATGCTTGCCTTTCTATGATGTCTCTTTTGATTCTTACCCCATTTGCAATTGCAATGGAGGGTCCCCAGATATGGGCTGTTGGATGGGATAAGACAGTTTCTCTTATTGGACCTACTTTCATATGGTAAGCAATTTGTTTTTGGGCACTTATAAATTAACCTTGTGTTAATAATGAAACCATTTCCAAATTTTGTTGAATTGTGTAAATGTAGGTGGGTGTTAGCACATACCGTATTATATCAGTTGTACAATCAAGTCTCGTACATGTCCCTAAACGAGGTATCACCCTTGACATTCAGCATTGGGAATGTTGTAATAAGGAGAATTTCTGTCATTGTTGCTTCCATTATCATTTTCAAAATGCCGGTGCAACCAGTCAATGTCCTTGGAGCTGCCATCGCAATTTTCGGAACTTTTCTCTTTGCGAATAAGATCCACTAGGAAAAGTAGAAATCGCATCTCATGTTAATGTAAAAAAAAAAAAAAAAAAGTTTTCCCCTTGTGTTTTAATCTCTAATGTATGTTAGTCAACCATGGATAGTTCTATTATTTTATTCTCTTATCTTTGATAATTTCTAATCTTGTAACACTTTATTTAATCTTTTTGATTTATAACAATTAGTAGATTAAGTTGTAGTTTTATGGTTAGGACCCCAAGTATCCATTTAAATTTCCTTGTCTTGTCTCATTACTTTAATTGTTTTATAGTTTGCATATTGATTTGTCATTTGTGACAATGATAATATATATGCAAAGACTAACTTAAGAAGAAAATATTCGAACACCGTTGGCACCCAATCACTAGACAATCATAACTTATGGGTCACTCCGAATTCAAAAGAGAAACACACGCCAACTTAAAATGAAAGAAAACAATTAGGGGAACCATGCCCACAACAGACAACAATAACATACAGCATAAAAAGAGCAATTAGTAAGTAGAACTGATTCCTTAATGTCATTTTCATGTGGTGCAAACAATCTACTTTGTTGATGCGTCCCTGTTGTTTGTCATATTATTCTCTACTTTATATTAAAAATCTTTGAGGTCACATTTTCATCTGAGCAAAGGAATCCACTTTTTTTTTTTTTGAACAGCTGGGAGATATTTTGTTGACTCAGCCAAATAAACTAAGTATAAAGTAAAAATAAGAAGTCAAAGAATGAACTTTCCGGAAGATAAAAAAGAATACAATTATAGTATAAATATTAGAAATTCAGTGAATATGAACTTGCCTTTCGGAGGGTCTTATGAGGCATGAGAAAGGTCCTTTTGGGGTTTAACGAATCTGGACGTTTCGTTAATGGTGCGGCTGGTAACTCCTCCATAATGTGCTATTGATGGCTCTATTGATTCTAGTATTCATTCTAGAAGTAATGTTGGCGAAGCAACTTAGGGCTAATTTGGCTAAAAAGTGGTTTTTGATTTTTTGGTTTTTTTGTTTCGTCTTTATTCCAACTTTTGTAGCATTTATTAGTTTCGTGTCAAGATTTTGTGGTTTTTGAATTCCTCTCGGCGAGACAAATCTAACAAGTATAAATTTATGGTCAAACAAAATATTTTTTTGAATAAAGCTAAAATACTTGGATTATTTGCCAATAATCCAAGTATTTCAGTTTTATTCAAAAAATTTGAGTTTTGATCATAATTTTATACTTGCTAGATTCGTCTCGCTGAAAGGAATCCAGAAATCACAAAATCTTGACGTGAACTAATAAATGCTAAATTTTTTTGAATAAAAACGAAATAAAAAAACCAAAAACCGCTTTTTAGCCAAATTAGCCCTTAAAGGACAATTTCTTGCATAAGTTTGCAATCCCGTTTATCTGTACAACACAAGAATGTCATATTCCAAATATATACTCCTATCTTGCTATACGTTCTTTGTGTGAGAGAAAGATAAATGCGCGTTCAGTTCGAGGTGTTCCGAAGGCTATGGTCTAGATGTTTTATCCTAGAAAATAGAGGCGAATGTAACCCTAGTTAGGCAGCGAATTTGTTTTAAAGAGGCTATGTAGAACACAAAACTTGGTCCACTTTTTCACTTGTTTTGTTTCATATAATCTACAATTTAGTTTCTGTATTATTCGATTGAAATTGTTATCTGGCATCACCATATGTATTTCGTTTTTCGGAACAATTAGAGTTTGTAGAAAGCATAGCAGAAAGACTTTGAGATATTGTGAATCATATGATTGAGTTGAGACAGATAAAATTTGAAACCTACTATGTATGTCCCAAAATTTTAAAGGGAAGTGATCAGGATAATTTGGATTTGATAAAATTTTAAATTAGCAATGATCTCCGGTGATAGAAGTGATTAGGTCCCATCCCATCTGAGAAGATCATTACAATCAACCGTTGGATCAAAATTTTCCTACAAGGCATGGGATCACTTTTTGTAAAGTGACAATATGGAGAGGGAATTTGTCATTCCTTTTCATATTTTTTATTAAACCCTTAGTCATGAGAGGGATTGGTAATTTTCTAATACTAAATTTTGTCTAATTTACTTGGACTAGCTCATTTAAAGATTAGTAGTTCGAATCTCCTCACCTTTACATATATGGTGTTATTATCCTTAGATTGTAAACTTGTTTTCAATTTTAGTGACCATATGATATCTGTATTCTTCTACGGCTTGTAACCAAAATTAAAAAAAATAAAAAAATTAGTTGGGCAAATCTACTTTGACTCAAAGAATTTAGCACAAAGGGGAAAAAAAAAAAACAAAAAATACTGTCCAAACAATTCCTGAATATGTAAGTTTAAATGTCCTTGCCAGTCTTATCATACTCAAGTGGAATTCAATTTCTTTTGTAATTAGATATGATTTATTATTATTATTATTATTATTATTATTATTATTATTATTATTATTATTATTATTATTATTATTATTATTATTATTATTATTATTATTATTATTATTATTATTATTATTTGTAAATATTATGCAATTATCAAAACTAAAATATAGATGGATGATCATAAGCAACATATGTTTTTAATGTATTTGGAAAAGGAAGTGTATTTTTGAGATTCTTTTATATATTAAGAATCCGGGAAGTCATTTTCATATGCTGCAAGCAATCTATTTAATTTTGACGCATCTTGTTATTTGTTAGATTATTCCTATATTAAGGATCTTTGAGATGTGAGGCAAGGAATCTTCTTTGTGGAGATATTTTGTGATGCATCCTACTAATAAACTATAAAGTAAAGAACTGTCAAAGAATGAATTATGAAAATTTGGTACGAATATTCCCTGGAAGATAAACTATAATTCTTTTTTACCTATATGATATAACTTTTGGAAATTTCGTAATTGAATTTGAGCCTTTGAAGGGTTTGATGAGGCGACTAAAAGGTCTCTTTTGGGTTCAACGAATCTAGACGTTTCCGTAGTTAGTAATGCAGCTAATAACTCCCCCAATAATGTGGGATTGATCGTTGATGGCTATATTGAATCAAGTATTTCATTTTAGGAGTTATGTTGGCCAATCAACTCAAAGGACATCATCTTGCCGTAAGTTAGCAATCCCTTTTGGTGTACAATACAAAATTGTCGTATTACAAAGAATCCAAACACTATACTCCTTTTATACACGTTCTATAGGAAAAAAGAGAAAAAGGCACATGTTTAGTTCACCAAGGAAGTCGCCGATGGTGTTCTAAAGGCTGTGGTCTAGTTATTGTATCATAGGAAACAAACGTTGGTCATGTAACTTACAAAACCACCAGTAGGCTAGGCAGTGAATATGCTCTAAGGAGATTATGTAGAACACAGAACTCGATCCATTTTTTTTGGATTTTTTCGGTTGATATAATCTATAATTTAGTTTCTGTATTAGTTAATTCTGTTATTGTTTCATTGAAATTGTTCTCTGGAATCACAATTTGTATTTCGGTTTTCAGAACAAGTAGAGATTGTAAGAAGCATATCAAAGGAAGTATTTGAGATGTTATGAATCTAATGATTGAGTTCAAATAGATAAACTACCGTTCACTTTCGGATAAGTCCCAAAAGTATAAGGATAATTTGGATTTGATAAAATTTTAAATTAACAATGATCTTTGCGATATAAAGAGAAATGTAGGTCCGATCCCATCTGAGAAGATTATTACAATCAACCGTTGGACCTAAATTGATGATCTTAAAGCGACATACGTTTTTAATGTACTAGGAAAGGGAAGTCAATATTTTAGATTCTTTTTCTATATATTTTTTTCCAGTAAATGTCAATTATATACCAAAAACCAAGGATACATAAGGGATACTTTCCTTAACAAGAAACAAAACAGCAACAACATCAAAAAGGCATCAGCCTTTAATGCCAAAACAAACCTGGACAACTATTCTAATCCACATGCAAGAACATGAGCTACACAAAATCATCCAGTTTAAAACTGAAAATCTTAGGAGAGACATTCGAGATACGACAGAATCTAGTATTGCTTGTTTTCTATATTAAGAATCCTTTAAGTCATTTTCATATGCTGCAAGCAATCTATTTAATTTTGATGCATCTTGTTATTTGTGAGATTATTCTCTATAGTGAGGTCGATTTCATGCAAGACAAGCAATCTATTTAATCTGGATTCGTGTTCAGTTGTGATGCTGGCATTGTTCCAAAGACCGACTCAAGTCAAGAAATTGCTAAAGGTCTTGTTTCTTATTTGCTAAAATCTTTTCCGTTTGCTAAAATCAGCTCCAATGATTTTATCCTTCCCCCTTAAAACTCTTACACAGCGAGTGATTTTATCTAATTAGAACACAAAAATGATTTTATCAACCCTTCTTAAAACTCAACTTTTGTGTGATTTCTCATTTTAGCAAACAAGAAAATCACCCTACTTTGATTTTTTTTTTTGGTTGATTTATCGGGAGAGAATAACATGTCTCGAAAAGAACAATGGCCTTGTTTGGTTTGGGTTCTTAAGAACTGGTTCTCTAAATCATTATTCAATTATTACCCCTATTTTTAAATATTATTTTTATTTTTCTCTCTATCTCTCTCTAATCATTAATACCTATTTTTTAATTATTACTCCTATTTCTTCCTCTAATCATTACAAAAACCAAAACCCAAAACCAAACCAAACACAACCAATAAGTCAATTTCTGTAACAATGCTTTAGGGTCCTTTCATCTTTGTAAAATTCTTGTTTTGCAGTAAAAAAAATATAACAAATATAAAAATGATTCCGGTTATGTACAAACTGGTTTAAGTGTAGAAAATTTAAAAGGAGAGTATCTCTTTATTTTAAAATTTTGAGTTAAATCGTCAAGTCTTGGGATGTGTTTTTGTAGAAGGTATACTAATATAAAGGAGATCAATCATTTCTTTTCAAAATTTTAGGTCGGGAGGGGTCAATACTTGTCTTATTGTACCATTTTTTTTTAATCTTTCTGATGACTGGAATTTTTTTTTTCTGTTCAAAATAATAAATAAATAGTCCTTGTGCATCTGATCTCGTTGTTTTCATAAATATACATTCATTTTTCCTATCGAAATAATCCTTTTACTATACTAATCATGAACTGGCATCCCCTCTTACCGTAGTTTGAAAATAAAGGACTCTTATGATCATCACCTCGGTTAGTCTAACAATAGATATTTGGTTTTAGAGCCATTTAATTTTGTAAATTAAATTGTAATCATTGAACATAGATATCAACTAAAGTAGGTGTCACGTGACAAGCACCGAGTTCCTACAAAATATAGAGAATAAGTCATGTACCCAGAAGGGCCGAGAATAGACACAAATAAAATATTTTACACAATGAAAGTATCTTAACAACTAGATATAAAACTCAATTAGAGAGTCCAATGGACCTCCAGATTCCAGAAAGGGTATTATTCCATTGCCAACCACATCTACAACAGACTCGTATATATGGTTGGAGTTTGAACCATTTTTTAGCACTCGTTTAGATGACTCCACTACTACTATTTTTCCATCACCTTAGTTCCAATGTGTGACTGAGAATTTCAACACCATGACTTTCTCCGCAATGCAATCCTATGCAAATTTCACACTTTCCAATCACCTCCAACTAAAACCACTGCCTCCAAAAGCTCAACAACTTCCCCCATTTCCCTCGAATTTCGCCAATAAATCAAGCAATAGTGGTCTTCTAACCCTGACAAGTCTAAAGATATCGTCGTCTCTTGAAGGATTTAACTTCTTCGTTGAATTGAAAGATAGGAAACCACGAGAGTCACTAATCCCCTGTAAAGCCTATGATGCCTATTGCTTTCAGCCCATACAAATCAACATTGAATTTGTTGAAGAAGCAAGAAAAGTTGCCGCTCAAAAGCTTAAGATCGGGCTCTACTTTGCAACATGGTGGGCTTCGAATGTGGTATTCAATATATACGATAAGAAGGTCCTCAATGCCTTTCCATACCCATGGCTCACTTCAACTCTGTGTTTGGGACCTGGGTCTCTCATGATGTTGTTTTCTTGGGCTACAAAGATCAATGAAGCACCAAAGACCAATCTCAACTTCTGGAAATCTTCGTTTCCGGTAAGCATTGGCTTGGCGCCATCCCCCTTTTTTTTTGGCTTCCCAATATTAAGTGATGTTCTTAGGGTCGAGCTTGGATTTTTAGGTGGCTGTGGCACATTCAATTGGGCTTGTTGCAGCAACAGTGAGCATGTCAAAAGTTTCAATTTCATTCACTCACATAATCCAGAGTAGTGAACCCGCATTCAGTGTTCTAGTCTCTAGATTTTTGTTGGGTGAGGCTTTTCCGCTGGCAGTTTACCTCTCTCTTCTACCAATTATCGGTGGCTGTGCACTTGCTGCAGCCACCAAGCTCAATTTCAACTTAACCGGTAAGGAAAAAACCATGAATCTAATTATCAAACTTCGAGATGCCAATGTTAAAATGCAAATTTGACAGAGGGTTTGCTCTACATGCAGGGTTCATGGAGGCTATGTCGAACTTGGCATTCATTTTTCGAAACATATTTTCCAAGAGAGGGATGAAGTCAGTCAGAGGAACGAACTACTATGCTTGCCTTTCTATGATGTCTCTTTTGATTCTTACCCCATTTGCAATTGCAATGGAGGGTCCTCAGGTATGGGCTGCTGGTTGGGACAAAGCAGTTTCTCAAATTGGACCTAATTTCATATGGTAAGTGAATTGTTTTTAGACATTTATAAATTAACCTTGGTTTAATAGTGAAACTGCTTCTGAATTTTGTTGAATTGTGTAAATGTAGGTAGGTGTTAGCACAGACCATATTTTATCACTTGTACAATCTAGTGATTCTAGTCTCATACATGTCCCTAAATGAGGTATCACCGTTGACATTCAGCATTGGGAATGTTATCATGAAGAGAATTTCTGTCATTGTTGCTTCCATCATCATTTTCCAAACGCCAGTGCAACCAGTCAACGTCCTTGGAGCTGCCATAGCAATTTTCGGAACTTTTCTCTATGCACAAGTACATCTTTTCATTCCCAGTTTTAAATTTCAGACTTTCGTGCACGTGTAGCAATTCAACAATGTAGCATATTTCACAACATAGAAGAATGTTCCGAGGGCAATAGTTCTAACATGTTGTTTCATATATATGCAGGCGAAGATGTGGAAAGACTGACCAGGCGAAAGAATGCTTAAATTGGTCTAAAATTGACCATGGAGATTTGGAAGTTGATGTAATG